>JAFREE010000018.1:0-270264 GCA_019400425.1 Hymenochaete sp. R1
TAAAGTTTTGGTCTCGTTTTGAATGAATGCTCACAAGCTTGATGATGTAAGCACACAGAATGATGTAATTGAGTAATAAAATGTTTTGACTAATGTAGTACGTAACGTTCTGACTAATATAGTACGTAACAATCTGACTAATGTAGTATTTCTAATGCTCTTATGTCATTTCGGCACGGTCTTCCGGTTACTCATTACCCAAGCCGGTGATGGAAACGGTGATGGAAACGGTGACGGATACGGAAATTAATCCGCGCGATTTGCCGGTGTCCTCTTAATTCCAGTGCATCAAGATCTATTCCATGCACCCCGAGTGCTTCTTTCTAAAGACATTTGGCCCGCAATATCATTGATATCTAAAGATTCGACTGTACTGATGCGTGCGCTGGCAGGACATAACGACACCCATTGATATTGGAGCTACGCGTTAGCAATTGGAAGGTGCTATCACTCATCTATTCCAAAGGCCCGATCTCAGATCATCACATTCGCAATTGATTCTGACTGACTTGATATAGGTACAGACAACAGACCTGGTATATTCAGGCTTAGGCGGGCATAGGAGTATAAGATGCATCCATGCCGGATAGTCGCTCAACCATTTCCACCATGCTATCGAACACCACCCTTGCCCTTCACGACATTGTTGAAACTGCATCTCGGCAGGAGGTATCTGGATGGGTTGAGGAACATGTCATTCAAATAAACCTTTCTATTGTGATAGCATCTGCTCTTCTTTACGATTCATGTCAGTATCTTTTTATTTGGCGAACAGCCTATCCACTAATTCAAGTTTGTTTCAGTATGCACATTTGACAAAGAAGTACGTGGGCTTGTACGTTCCTTTGCTAATCCTTTTTTACGTGGATTGCGAACAGGTCAAGTACTTTTGGGTATGCGTTTCCTGCGTTGTCATCACCTTGCATACTAATGACATGGTTTGGAATAGTTTGCCCCTTTCAACATCACCAAAATTGTGTATTTCTTGGCGAGTTCTCGAGAAAGTGTTCCTTTTAGTTGCATGCTTAGAGAAAACTCAGAATCGCTACATTGGTATAGTCGGGTCAGTGCTACGCATATTTGGTACGTATGTAAATATTAAAGGAATTGTGATTGAGCTCACCGATTTCTAGAAGGATCTTTAAATAGAACACTACTAGAGTGTGTGGGCCATATTCTTTATCTGCTTAAGACACTAAGGATTGTATCTAGATGTACGTTCTAAGGCGTTAATTACTTTTCGGACATGGATATCACATAAACTCTAGGCAAACTGTATTCATGGATACCAGAAATTTCGTGTGAGTTGAAACAAGCTCTTTACCTTTTCCGCGCTGAGAAATGCAATAGTCGCGATCACCATCATCACCGTCGACTGTAAGATACCCCCGGGTTTTGCTGTGGTATTCTAACCAACTCGAATAGATATTCTGACCGTCAGAGTTCTGGCATTGTACCATAAGGGTACGCTTTTACCCCTTCGCCTACTTTTGATAGATTGGTCATCGTGAACCAGAAAAGTGGATTTCTATTTTTCTTTATTCCCTGCTGGGCCTTGAAGCTATCGGAAAATTATGTCTCATGATTTACGGTACCTCAATTGAGAATAGTAAGCTGATTGCTTTCGATGTGTGGCATAGGTTTTGCTTATTTTCTATAGTTGTTACTTTCAGACTGGCAAGGGATACCACTTTTTGTGCGGATACAAATTCTCCCGCGCTGTTTATTGCTGTTCTTGATTGGTGCGTTATTACTTCTCAGATTTCTTCTTCTTCTGCCACTCACTGTCAATTTAGGGGCTTCCCTCTCGCATTTGGACTGCTGTTAGAGTCCGATCAAGACGTTGATCAGGAGTCTGACAAATCAGGGTCACGTGACAGCGACCTGAGATTACAAGAGATCAGGCCTAAGCTCCGGCTTAGGTAACTGATTAGACAGAGTTCGAGTAAGATATCCCACCCAGGGATAGTCTTATAAGACAGGAGAGACAAGACAGAATGTATTGACCGGAAGAGACAAAAGGTCAAATCTAAAGTACAAGAGCTACAAGGTGAGGCTCTTATATAGGCCACCCGTCTACGAGGCTGTGTACTAGTACATGAGAAGAAACAGACGAATAAGGAAGGTGTCTTAGTAAGACGCCTGACTGATGCTGTGCACAGATCACATGCGATCATGTGCACGGAATGTCATGGAAATACAAAGAACAAGATGACAAAGAAAGGAAATGAAGTAATCGGGGTACTTGACTAAGCACATGAACGGTGTTGAACCGTAACAACTGCTGCTTCTGATCCTGGCTCTAGTCAAAGCTGTGGAATACTGGCAATCAAAGACACTTACGGTGTCACGGCTCGTCAAGATCCTCATCACGGATCAGATTATGTACTTCGCTGCGTGAGCCCTCTTGACCCTTTTTTGCTGGGCTGATCTCATGCTGGTAAAAGTGTTATAATAAGCTCGCTTTTTTCAATATTGATCGATGTGAGCGCCTGGACCCGAGTTGCAGCGCAAGTTCTGTTAGTGGGTATAGCAAATCCTACGCTTCTCTGCATCCTCGGAAGTCGAATGTTCTTTAACTTGAAAGAGGCAGGAGAAGCCGACATCAACGAAGGGACAAATGTTAGCTCTCACTCAAGTCTTCCCACCTTCAGTAGCATTCATTTCAACGAAATTAACAACGAAGGCAATCAGTGAGTCATTTGCTTTTTCTTCAAGTTGAAGGTTTACGCAACTGACAAAGCTTCGACAGTAATGGCTCACAGTCAATTGGAGAAGGATCTACCTGCATTGGATTTTCAACGAATGCATCTGATGCAGCTACTTCCACAGAAGTCTGAAAGACTTTTGGAGTTACGCCCGAAACCGAGGCCCGACGAATATTCTTCTAGTGGATGTAGTATTTGATCTTTCAAATTCATTACCACTTTATTATCACCATCTTGCTTGTTCCGACACGTCATTCTTATATCAGTGGTATGCATCATGGAGCGGTCACTCATCTACTTGCGTTGTATTTAGTAGTATGTTACAATATTGCAATAGATGTGTCTGCGCAACGAAATCATTTCTGCGCTCCGGTTTGAGTCAAGGTGAAAATTCAGCGTCAGAATGCGCACCGTGCGAGAGAAGCCAGGACTTGAATGGGCAGCGACTCGGACAGAACTTGAACAACGACGACGCTGCCTCCATAGACCAGCTTAAGAAGAAACCTAGGATAGTAGGAGGCACCAGCGAATATCGATGCATGAATACAAGCTAAATTTTGTCTGCGGACTCCTTTGTTTTCAGACTTGAAATCACAAACGTATAATCATATATGCACATATGATAATTACATATTTTCTAGCCTTTCCATTTGCGGGGCGGGCTTCACAATTTCAACCTTCCTCAATCCCGAAAAGGAAGGAACCTCTCTCTTTTAAGCGAGCCACATCCTGACCTGACACGAAATTCTCGCAGGCGTTGCGCACTCTCAGAGTGTTTCGAAGGCGGTTCGAGGAGCGAGGTCGAGTAATCTGCGGACATTAGTTGCCATCGTGTTTCGAGCGAGCAGTGTGGGTGCTATGGTAGATGGAGGGGTCGAAGGTGATTGACGCATGTTTAGTTTGGGCTTGAGTTGAGACCAGCAACAATGAACGCACTTGAGCTGTCATAACCTCATGACCATCCTTGTACAGCAACGAACATCTCATTGCAGATGCATTGTAACGCATGAGCTATCATACTCAAGTCGTTGTCTTAAAAGATTGTGCGACCTGTGTATCCAAGAAGTTGGCGCTACACTGCTAACCATACAATGGGGCGTATCTGAACGAACTGAGGCCCGATGAACGCAGAAATACAAGGATCGAGAAGATCTCGACAGTATGAAAGACCAGAACGAAAGCTGTTGTATTGATGATCATGATGGTGAGATCAGATGCGTAAAGGAGAAGGAGTGGTAGTGCCCAACGATGCCAACGTTGTTCAACTTGTTACCCGACATCGTCGTTGAAGCCGACCCGCGCGTCGATCAAGACTCACGCTCACAGCCGGACAATGAAAAAGTGAATGGCGAGCAGCTTTGCGACCTCCACTCATGTCGATGTGCTATCTCAACGGCCACCCATGCTCATTGACATGCTACTGTTAGCTAGAGCAACGCTATACAGGCGGAATCAGTTTGACTTCCCTGGGGATATTCAATGATGATCTGACCTCTTCTCTTCGCAAAGCATCCGAGTCGTCACTACCTATCTCTTTCGAAATGAAAGAATCAAGAGGATCAGCAGTGCAGAGATACATCTGACACGCCCGAGCATCTCAAAAGCAAAGATGAGGAGATGAGAAGCATACAGGATGCATCTGAGGATACGGACGATGATGGTTCGATCGACAGCACTCCCAGGCGATGTTCGCAGAAGGGATCAGAGACGAAGCAAGTGTTTTTTCTTTTAAATATTGTAACTTCCCTCATCAACTTGAATTGTCCATGCCGACCTGAGTATTGTATTATATGGACTCACCTCGTTTTACAGGGCCCATTCATCTCTCATTTGAGAGCTCATCTACTTCTACCACGTAGCCCTTCACTCAGTATCTCACAGCAAATTGTTGCGGAACATTGCTCTGTGCCAATCGTATCTACATCTGGGTAAACGACTAGATCGCTGTGCATGCACTACGAGACAGAATAATGCGACAATTATCTTTAACATTATACAAGTGAGATGTCGCTTCTACGTCAATAGCCTTGGTCTCAGCTCATTACTCTTCTCTGTTGACTGTGAATACAACTCGAAAAGTTGATCCGATCGAGCCAGTATATGTTGAAAGGGATGGTTGTAGCACTATAAAATGTGCCAGTTCTGAAAATACGCCCACTCATCATTTACCATGCTATCCAATACCACCATCGTACTCCGAGGTGTTGACGGATACTTTCTCCCGGACGAGGTGTATTATTGGGTAAATAGATCTATTGTCTCCGGTTACTTATACACTGTAGTAGCATCTGCGCTAATTTATGATTCATGTGAGTATTCTCTTTCTCTAGTAGCTCGCTCCTCTAATGTACTTTAGTATGCACCTTGGACAAAGAAGTATGTAAAGGCGCTCGTGCAGCTTTCTATCAATCTCTACTAATCACTACAATTTGATTAGGTTAAATATTTCTGGGTACGCCTTGAGAATCCTTGCGGCCTTCAGTTGCATAGACTGACAAGGTTTTTAACAGTCTGGCCCTTTCAGTATCACCAAACTGGTTTATTTCTTGGCGAGTGATGTGACAATATTCTCCTTTATTCCCTACTGAGAATAATACAGAACCGCTATATTGGCGTTGTCGGGGCGATAATGGAAATATGGGGTACGTCAAATCCACTCAAAGATTCATACACAAGGTTTATGGAATATACAGCGTTCTCCTTCAATAGTACTTTATTCGAGTACGTGCCTCAGATCACAACGCGTTTGAAGATTGCTTATTGGCTACAGATGTGCGTCGTTTGGTGCTGTATGCTCCATGGCAAGAATCACATGTATGCTGTAGGTAACTTGTACGCTTGGCTGCCTGACATATCATGTGAGTGAAAGCAGACTGCTTCTGTCTATATGCTAACAAAAGTTTAGACTGCATCATCATCACTATCGACTGTAAGATTCTTATTTTTTGCCACTGTAGTGCCTTAACCGATATGAACAGACATTCTGACCGTTAGAGTGTTGGCTTTGTACCATAAAGGTACGCGTGTATATCTTTTCGCCTTTGAACGTTCAGTCTTAGAGACGCAGAGAAGAAGATTTCGGTTGTTCTTTATGCCTTGCTGATCCTTGAAGCCATTGCAAAAATGACTCTGATGATTGTCGGCATTTCGTCTGAGGGCAGTAAGCTGCTTTCCTTTTGTATGTGTCTCTAATTCTGCTGATCGACTATAGTTGTCATTGGTGGTCTCGCAAAGGACGCCACTACTTGCGCTATTAGAAATGCACTCCACCCGGTCCTCTATGCTCTCGATTGGTATGTCAAAAGAACGCTTCGGTAACCATTGCGCCATTCATATTTTGTATAGGGGTATTCCTCTCGTATATGGCCTGCTGCTCTTGGTTCTAGCCTTGGTCAAAGCCGTTGAATACTGGCGTCTGGAGGCATTTCATGGGTCCCGGCTTGTCAAGGTTCTCATGACGGACCAAATTATGTATTTTTCAGCGTTGGTGTCTTTCCCTATCCTCACTTTACTAAACTAATACTGGAAAAAAGGGTTATAACAAGCTCGGCTTTCGAAATATTGAGCGATTTCGATACGACATCATTAGCTAGAGTGCAAACTTTCTTATCCGCTGTGGGAAACCCTACGCTCCTATGTATCCTCGGCAGCCGGATGTTCTTCAATCTCAAAGAAGCAGGTGAGGCCGGAGTGAATGAAGGAACGAACGTCAACTCTCATCCGAGTCGCTCTACCGTCAGCAGCATTCACTTTGATGAGCCAAACAATGGGGTTGATCGGTGAGTGCACGCAACTATTTTTTTCAAACAAATTGTTGAACGAGAGAGCTTCTACAGAAGTGGCTCACAGTCCATCGGACACGAAGCGGTCGGCAATAGTTCCTTGTCGGGATCGTCCATCGCTTTCACTCCGGAGGAAGTTTAAAACGCTCCCAAGAGGCACCTTTGAGGCGTAGGCTGGCGAAAGGCATTTCAAATACGCTGAGTTCCAAGTTTCCAGGATTCCGAGTACTTATTTTTCGCTCTCCTTTGTTCTATGCTTTCAGTCCCCTTATTTATGAGTAGGGTTTGTCACAAAGCTGGCTTTTATTCGGATCGTATTTATTGGCACGGTGTTATGTTACGGTGTTGCTACGTATGCATGTTTGTTTGGGAAAGAGTTTATCAGCGTTGTACATGTATATTTGGTTTATGTTTCAAGTAAGGTGCAAGACAACGGGTTGAAGGATATTGGCCCGAAATATCAGCAATGAGAGTGAGGATTTAAGCTTGAACCTCGATCAATCATTAGATTGCGCAGAGGACGTTCACTGGATAACAACAGATGCATCATCACTTGGACTCTTCAAGGTGACTGTTAGAGAGTCAGTGTCGATCAAGGATCATCCCAAAAGTCTACCGCGACGATTCCGCTCAGTGTTCACTGTACGCTGCCTTCCATCATCCTTCGCAATTCAAAATGCTGTCGTTATCTCGCTTTCACTGTTTGACTGTCGATATCTAATTCTAGAGCCACTGCCATGTTACCATCCACTCCACTTTCGGTCGTGTTAAAGCTGGCATCGCGTCTCGAATCCATGCAAGATCTCAACCACTGGCAGTGGCAATACGTTGCGACGCATCTGAATATGAAACTTCGTCGTCACGACTTCTTCGGAGCTATATGCTCCTCCGACTCCGCGCATCTCAGAAGTGTGATGGAAGTGATGGAGGAGCCCTCAGGATCTATCTGGACATACAAATGCAAACCATCTAAAAATGAGTTTACATTCACTAAACAAAATACCGGACCATTTTCGATCTTCAATAGATGCGTGACTGGTGCTAATTGGAGGGATAAGAATCAAGTGAGTTCCTGTTCAATATTGCGCCTTTGCCTCCTATCAAATCACGGTGGGCTTTACGCCGCAAAGACTCACTCTATCCTACAGTGCCTCTTCGCTACATCCACCACGTCAAAGTGTATCTAATGGCCATATATGGTTCTCGTAAAAAGATGCACCGTGATAGTAACATCAACATTCAACTACTCGACTGGATTGTTTATGCGCCGAAAGTGAAAAAAGGTGCATTGTAGCCATCAGCGTCAGAGCCATTCAAAATCCGTATTGCATCCGCCGCACCAGCCTATCAAGCTCACCATTTCCCTCCGCTGATTTGAAAGTACATTCACGATCCCGGACAGCAAAGCTTATAAGTTTGGTTAAGGAGACTGGTCTGGTATATAATGGATTTCAGTTCGGTACTGGCCCATTCACTTTCGCCATGTTTTCCAACTCCACCAGTGCCCTTCGCGATGTTGCTGTGAGCCTACCTCCGGAAGAGGTGTTTGGATGGGTCAAGGGAAGTAGCCTTTCCGGATACCTCTTCTCTGTGGTAGCAGCTGCTTTAATATACGATTCCTGTAAGCAAATCAAACCTCCGCAACTGATTTGGCTAATTTGTTTTAGTATGCACCTTTGATAATGAAGTATGTACTAGAGCCACTTGAAATGTGTCCTCCGCTAAATGATTTTGCATACTCATTAGGTCAAATACTTCTGGGCAAGCTCTCCTGTGTTTCGACTGCCTCGCTTTTCTTTGACTCGGCTGGGAATAGTTTGCTCCTTTCAACCTCACCAAGACGGTCTATTTCTTGGTTAGCCCTTCGGCGATACAGCTTTTTTTCATAGTGCTTACAGTAACACAGAATCGCTATGTTGGCATTGTTGGATCTGTGCTACGAGTACCTGGCATGTCGATTGGATGAAAGGTTTACATTCTGACTCTAATATATTAGTTTTTGCAGTGGTCTTTCTCAATATCACGCTATTCGAGTGCGTGCCTCATATTCCAATGTAGTAAACAGGCTGACAATTTTTTCAGGTGTATGTACTTCAACGCCGAAAGACTTAGGCTACGAGTAATGCATAAACTCTAGGTAAATGGTACAAATGGATACCTAACATTTCGTGTGAGTGAAAATCAACTCTACTTTTGTTCGTATACCGAAAAAAGTGATAGATTCAATCACAATCATATCAATTGATTGTAAGGTAACAAGTTGTGGCCGTACAACGTCCTGATAATCCTGCGCAGATATTTTAACTATTAGGGTTCTGGCCCTGTACCATAACGGTACGTTTACATGCCTCTCTATTCCATGATTTAGCAGAAAGAGAGAGACAAACAGGAAAAATGATTTCAATCGTTCTTCGTGTCCTACTCGGTCTTGAGGCTACCGCCAAAATCTGCCTGATGATCTACATCACTTCAACGGAGGGCCGTAAGTTGTTCTCTCCGCATCTATATCACTGCTCCCGCTTAATGTTGACAGTTGCAATCATTGGATTGGCAAAGGATACCACAGCTTGCGCTACATTGAACGCCCCCGCACCGATTTTTGATGTGCTCGATTGGTATGTCATTGAATTTGGTAACGTTCATGCTCTCTCATTGTCTGTATAGGGGAATTCCCCTCGTATTTGGTCTGGTCCTTTTGATTTTAGCCCTGGTCAAAGCTGTGGAATATTGGCGTCTGAAAGCATTCCACGGGTCACGACTCGTCAAGGTCCTCATGACGGACCAGATCGTCTACTTTACCGCGTCAGTTTCCACTGGCCTTCTTTGCGGCACCGCTCTCATGCCAGGAAAAGGGTTATAATGAGCTCGGTTTTCTCAATAATAAGCGACGTGAACCTTGCGAACTTTTTGACAGTGCAAAGCCTGTTGTTCACTGCGGGCAACCCGACACTTCTGTGCATCCTTGGAAATCGAATGTTCTTCAACATGAAAGAAGCAGGAAAGGCCGGTCTTAATGAAGGAACGAATGTCGGCTCTCACCCAAGCCAATCTACCGTCAGCAGCATTCATTTCGACGAGCTTGCAAACGAAGGAGATCAGTGAGCGTATGCCATTTATCTTTTCTTATAGATAGATATATGGTTGACAGAGTGTTGGTTGTAGCAGCTCACAGTTAATTGGAGACGAGGAATGGAGCTTTGGAGATCAAGGTAGCTATGAGTACGCACTCAAGTTACTGTCTTCATATATTGACCTTATCTCTTAGAGACAACAAGCCTACGATATGATGGATGTTGATATCGCTTCCTTCCTACTATTGAATTTCATCCAATATCCTTAATTCTCCCCCTTCTTGTCGTGGTGCGTATAGGTTTGTTGGGGTCTGACTCACTGAAATTTCTCCGCTTTCAATCAGCTTTCGGTTGTCGGGGTAAGACGAGATCCTGTCCTAAAATAAAGGAATATATAGAGCTGTGGCCATCATACTTGACTGTTTACATGAGCCACAACGCACCACGAAACAATCGGATCTCTTCCCCTTTGATGTTATCACAAGTCAACCATCTTCGAAGTAAGATGGAAGAGATTGAGGGGTTCACGGGGAAAAGTCGGGGCGGATACAATCTTCAATTATGAGACTCACACGACTCCTTGACGAGATGAAAACGCAATCCGACCGCTAGGATTAAAATATCCCTCTTTGGCTCAACAAACTTCGTATTCATTCCAATCCTTCAATGGATTTATACATTAGATAGGTCAACTGGACCACTAACAAGGCAAAAAATTCGTCGTCATCGTACCATCACCATCCTTCCTTACTAACTATTTCATTTCATAGACTTTCCTCATTTAGCGAAACGTATTCATCACCTCTATTGAGACTTCTTTTCTTCCACCACATCAAGACCTGTACAAACTGCGCATCTGTTTGTTGTAAAGATCGTTCCTTGACAACAACATTGACGATCAAAGACTCGCTTGAAATGCTGTGACCAGTGCTATGAGGGTGAGTACAACAATCACCATTGAATCTTATTTCTGGCCCATATTCACCGTGTAGCTGGCTCGTTTGGAGATCAACAGCTCTTTCTGTCAATGTTCTATGCACTTAGGCTGACGCAATTACCACACACTGATCGTAGCCGGCGTACAAATATTCGAAGCATTTCTGTGGGTTGCAAGTTGCTCATTTCGACTACCATGATATCCAACACCACTATTGTTCTTCGAGATGCAACTGAAACCGCACCAGCCGAAGTAATACGTACACTGATAAAGGAATATGTCTTTTCTGGTTACCTCTTGACTGTAGTAGCGTCTGCTTTGGTATACGATTCGTGTAGGTGCATCTTTTCTGTCCAATCGAGTTGCCTAATTCGTTACAGTATGCACCTTCGATAAAGAGGTATGTCGCCGCGTGAAGACATTTATACAGCCCAATCGTTGATTCTGTATACCTCCAATCAGGTTAGGTACTTTTGGGTAAGTTCTATTGCGCTATCATTACCTTGCACTTCATTTATGCTGTTTCATAGTTCGCCCCCTTCAATACCACCAAAATCGTCTATTTTTTGGTAAGATATCTTTTATATTTGTCTTTCATCTCATATTCAAAAATCACACAGAATCGCTACGTTGGTATTGCTGGTGCATTATTTGTCACATTTGGTATGTATGTACGGTGAAAGTAGTGTGAACTAACTAACGGCATCACAGGATTTTCTCTCAATGTGACGCTTTTTGAGTACGTTTCTCCACATTTTATCGCATTTGAAAGCCTTACACTAATCTCTAGGTGTGCGTTATACGCTTCTGAATGATCAAAAACACAAATAACTTGTGGGCTCCAGGCAAACTGTACACATGGCTACCCGCTGTCTCGTGTAAGCAAGTACAATTTTACTTTTCCTTCGCTCATTTAGAAAACAACAGATTCAATCACCATCATCTCTATCGACTGTAAGATTTCAAGCACGGCAGCGTAATACATGATTGATGTCGAACAGATGTATTGATTATCAGGGTCCTGGCTCTGTACCAAAAAGGTGTGTTCTCCCGTCTTTTCTCCTTGTGATAATTTGGTAACAAATGTTCAGAAAAGAAGATTTCGATCATTCTTTATACCCTGCTCGGATTTGAAGCCATCTCAAAAGTCTGTCTGATGATTTATGGTACTTTAGATGAGGATCGTAAGTTATTGCATTAGTATGCATGTCGTTACTCTGGCTTATTCTTTCAAATAGTGGTCATCGTTGGTCTAGCAAGGGACGCCACGTCCTGTTCTTTCACAAGGAACCCTCCTTTCATTCTCCATGTTCTCGATTGGTATGCCAAAAATGTTGCTATTCGGTGTTCCGTCTCATTAATTGCATAGGACTATTCCTCTCGCATTTGGATTGCTGCTCTTACTCTTGGCCCTGGTCAAAGCCGTCGAATATTGGCGTCTGAAGATGTTTCATGGGTCACGTCTCGTCAAAGTTCTTGTAACGGATCAAGTCAAGTATTTCTTCGCGTGAGTTATTTCTTTTCGATGCACTGTTTTTTTATATACTCACGCTATAAAAAGGATAATATTGAGCTCGGTCTTCACCATTGTGACTGACGTGGACACCTCGTCACAGTTCAGCGTGCAACTTCTGTTGCAGGCAGTGGGAAACCCTACGCTCCTATGTATCCTCGGTAGCCGAATGTTCTTCAATCTGAAGGAAGCAGGAGAAGCAGGGCTTAACGAGGGAACAAATGTAGGTTCTTATGACTCTACTGCTAGCAGCATCCATTTCGATGAACCCATGATCGGGGACAATCAGTAAGCTCATGTCCTCTGTGTCTTCAAATTTATGATTGAGAAAGCTTCGATAGCAGTGGTTTGCAATCGATCGGAGACGACTCCGTCGGTTCCGTATCATTGGCGGTAGAATCTGTTACCATCGCTTCTGAAGAGGTCTGAACGGCTCCCAGTGTGCTCCCGTTTGAGTCGAGGCGAGACTTTCACGTCGCCGTTATCGATAATCCTGTTCTTCATTCAAGTTAGACCCATAGATCCATCAATGGCTCCCTTGCACGTACTGAAGTAGCCACCTTCTTTGACCTGTCTTCTTTGACCTTTTACTTCTGAGCCTTCCAAAATATCGTTAGGTAGATTTAACGCCCCCGTATCTATTTGCCCCTTTCTTTTCATCCCGGATATCAGACCACCCGCATTGTACCATCCTTGCCCTCTACCGCACCGTCCTTCTCAGCATGTCCGGAGTCGAGCTCCTGCACCGGATATGAGATCGAAGAAGACTACGATTGAGTTTCGGGCGATTAGGACAAGCGACGCGAACCGTTGAAGACTGAAACGGAGGGTCGTTTCGAGGGATGCTCGCGGCCCTTATCAAAGCTGTAGAATACTGACGCTTGAAGATCTTCCAAGGATCACAGCTCGTCAGGGCTCTCGTAACCGACCAGATTGTATACTTCGTTAAGTTTTTTTTTCCTGGGCTTTGAGCGTCGTTATTCTCATACCCGGGAAAAGGGTGATAATTTATTCGGTCATCGAAATCTTGGGCATCCTAGACTCTTCACCATTTACTATACACGATATTTTGGCTGTGGCAGGAAACCCGTTGCTTTTATGCATTCTCGAAAGCCGGATGCTTTTCAACTTGAAAGAGGCAGGAGAGGCGAAAGTCAACGAACGTCGACCCTCGACCGAGTCTCCCTATCATCAGCAGTATCCATTTCGACGAGCCTAACAATGGAGGATATCGGCGAGCGCAAGACATCTACTATTTCTCCCCTCAAATTATGACAGAAATTTTAGGTAACAACGACTCACAGACAGATAGAGACGGGTCTGTCGCATTGGCTCCACGGTACCAGCGGGTGCCTTGCCGTCGAAGAGGTTTGGACGCTTCCAACGCACGCTTAAAATCGTAGACCTACCAAAGGCTCTTTGGGAGCATCGAGACTGACTTTCCAATGGTTCGGACTGACTGGTTGCTATTCCCTCTGTTGGTCTTCACACTTGTTCACCTTCGTTATGCGCAACCTCAGCATGTAGATGTGTGGTTTGTTGATAATTTTTGGAGTATTTGGTACTGGATAGTGTGTATGGCTCGTTGACATTGAATTCATATATGGACTGACCCCTGGCATTGCGTACGTTTTTCGTAGCACTGACTGGGTCCGGAACCAACCGTTCGTTCCGATGTGATGAATTCGTAATGTGCCGATGAGTTGATTTTTGAGCGGAATGAGGATGAGGACGAAAAATGCAAGGAGAAGGGCAAAAAGATTTGAGTTCATCAGCGACGACAGGGCCGCCTTTCGACCAGAGACAGTTTTTCTAATCGTCGAGAAGCATGCATGTTAAACCTTGAATGTGAGGTCGAGTTTGAGGGTGAGAGTGAGAGTGAGTCGAGTCGAGGCGACTTTCGAGCTGACGCGTCGATCAATTCTCCGATCGATCTGAGGCAAAGTCCCTTCGACGTCGCAGGCTACCGCCCCCTTCCCATGTCCATTCGGCTGAAACACTCTACGACAGCCAATGCAATCCGTACCTTCTTCTAATCACATTGTACTGCAATTACGTTGTGGCAAGGCTATCGCTCTATTGGACGATCTCCGTGCTGATAGGTCGAATCTACACAAGGCACCAGCACGCGTGTGCAGGTACTATACATGTAACGAGATTGGCACAAAATACTTGATTTAAGACTTAATGTTTCAAACACCAAGACGAACGTTAGTTACTAAGGCAAAGCCACAACTACCAGGTTCCCATGGCGCGTGAGTCGGAACAGGATGGCGGGGCATATCAGTGGTAAGTTTGTGATCGAATCTTCATCATCATTGACTAGACTGAAGCTTTTCTCGGACTTTGGGTCGCAACGTAGCTTTCTCTCTTGGTCTGCTTTGAGCTGCATGCAACTCAACAAGAAGGTCATAACTGACGCCGCTATGTGACAACCTCATGACCGGTACAACGCCAATGCAAAACACCGCTAGACTTGAGGCCGATGCTCATTTTTTTTTCCAGATTAAGTCTTGAGCACTCTATTATTAGACTAGAATGCTCAATAGCACTGTGCCCAAGCCATGCTTTGTGGATAATACTCGTGCTTTTTCTCTGCACGGCTCGTTTGAGGCTCGCAGCCCGCTTTGAGGCGTGTTCGGACACAGCCCAGATCACTCAGCCGGTGCCTTTTCTGTTCAACATCCTGAGCAAATACGTTCTCCGTTCATGGTAAGTACGTGTTTCCGGGATCCCCTTCTTGCTTCGATCACATTTGGGCGCAATAGCTCTGGAAATGATAGTAATAGAAGTGACGCAAGGTCATGTCGTAATACGCCGTGAAAAAGCATTCGCAGGATGATGGATAGTGTGGCAAGTTTGGGGAGCACCGGGAGCCGTTTATCCCGTTTGGCGATGATAGTGGTGGGCGCACCTTATCTATCTGCCTTTGATCTGGACAGGAGGCTATCGTGAATATTTGAAATTGTAGGTAACGGCAAAAACCGTTGTTCCCTCTTTTATCGATATTGTCTAACTATGTTATATGTTCCACCATCATCACAGATGGGACCTGACAATGCTTCTTTTTGATCTATTCCACGGCCTACCATATTCGGATGTTGAGCTGGCAATAGTACGTGCTATGATCCTGCCTCACAACTCGCAGAAATTTATTTCCGCGATGCAGAAGGTTCATGTGTTTCTAGGGGGACTCGAAAAAGAATTCAGACCTCTAGACAGGGTCAGGATAGCTCCGCGTCCAACTACGGGCGCATCCAATAGTACATAAAAGCGGCATACATAAATCTGCATAAATTGTATCGCTGCTGGACGCCGGCTCTCGCACATCCACCATGCTACCAGTATCGAAACTCCATATTGCTCTTCGAGATATCGCTGGCACTATACCCCCAGACGAAGTGTCTGTGATGGCAAACCAAAATATTGTTTTTGATTACTTTTCCACTGCAGTTGCATCGGCGCTCATATATGACTCCTGTGAGCACCTTTTTCTCTCTGATCTTTTGATCGCATAATCTAATTCGTTCTAGTGTGCACATTCGACAAAGAAGTATGGTATCGTCAATGCGCTCCCACATTCCTTCGCTCATCCTACATTTCAATCAGGTCAGATACTTCTGGGTATGTTCTACACACTTACCATCCCGCACATTGTTGACGCAGTCAGATCAGGTTGCCCCTTTCAACATAACCACGACCACTTATTTCTTGGTGGGTTTTTTTTTGCTAAAATGATCTAGCTAAACGCGTTTACGATGGCCCAGAACCGTTACTTTGGCATCGTCGGGGCAATGCTTAATATATCTAGTACGTTGGTATTTGAAAATGGCTATGGATCTACGCTGACAATATCGCAGTGAGCTTTTTCAATATATCGCTATCTGAGTACGTAGTTAAGACAAACGTATTCCAGGTGCTAATGTGTTTTTTTTAGATGTACGTCGCAAAATGCTGAATTCCGAGAGCAATGTATACGGGTCGCATTCTCCAGGTCGAACCGATGCGTGGTTTATTACCACTTCATGTGAGTGAAGGTAGATCCCTCTTTTTTTGCATATTGACGTTATTGATAGTCTCGATCACCATCATTACGATTGATTGTGAGGAGTCAAATTGTCTCGCTATAACTTCTTGACCATTTTGGACAGATATTTTAACTCTCAGAGTCTTAGCTTTGTATCAAAAAGGTGAGTTTTGCGTTTTCTCGTTTCGTGGCGATTTTTCATAGGACGACAGAGAAGAAAATCTCGATCATCCTTTATACACTTTTAGCCCTCGAAACTATTGCGAAGACTTGCCTGGTAATCTATGGGACCTTACATCAAGGCTGTAAGTTATTCATTATTTATACGAATCATTACGTCTAGTACTGATCGCCTGTAGTTGAGATTTTTACTGTAGCGAAGGACACTACGACATGTATCAGTACGGTACTGCCCCCGCTGCTCCTCTATGCTCTCGATTGGTATGTCCATCGCCTCTGTGACCTTAAATGTTCTCATCGTTCGCGAAGGTGTCTTCCTCTAGCATTTGGACTTCTGCTGTTCATTCTGGCCCTTGCCAAAGCTATGGAATACTGGCGGCTTAGGATGTTCCACGGATCACGGCTCGTCAAGGTTCTCATAACGGACCAAGTCATGTACTTCGCCGCGTGAGTCGCCTTCGCTCTCTTTACTCATCATGTCTCACGCTGGGTGAAGGGTGATAGCAATCTCGGTCATCGAAATAGCGAGCGATGTGAAGCCATCATCACAATTTGCAGTACAAAGTGTCTTGAACGCTGCGGCTAACCCGACGCTTCTTTGCATCCTCGGGAGCAGGATGTTCTTCAATCTGAAGGAAGCGGGAGAGGTGGGTGTGAACGAAGGAACGAACGTTGGCTCCTATCCGAATCTCCCTACCATTAGCAGCAGTAGCAGCATTCGCTTTGGCGAGCGAAATGACCAAGCTGATCAGTGAGTTCATGTCAGCTATGCTTCCAGTAATTTTCGACTGAGAGCTTGAATAACAGCAGGGACGATCCAATTTGGGGTGGAGCTACCGGAACAGGACAGGACTTGCGGCATGCACATCAATTGTAGTAGTTTCAGAAGATTGGACCTCTCTCAGAGAGTCAGAGGAACGCATGACTTTGTAGGGTTGCTGAGAGTGCCCTAGAAGCACCGAGGCTTCGAACTTGCAAGGCATTACTTCCTTGTGTTTGTCACTTTTGTTATTATTTGTTTAGCTCATATTTCTAGATGGTTTTTATTCGTACGTTACGGTATCACTGTGTGTATTTTCATATCACCATTCCAACTCTCACTCCAAGGACGGTTTCCGTATCTCAAGCTCCTACCGGAGTCCTACGCCATTCACACCTTTGTCCGGAATTATCTACGACCTCGACCCCATCCATTCTCGTTCATGGAAAATTTAACACTGCTATGTGAAAGAAGAGACTACTCTTTCCCTTCGTTTAGCTTCCTCGTAAGCTACTTCGATTGCGTCAGCGGGCTCATCCGTGGGACGTGGTTCCTGGGGAATAGAACGAACGAGAACCTCACTCGGCTCGAGAGATGAGCCGACGCGTCGACAACGCTTCTGGCTGCGCCGATCGGACGACGTCGACCGTTTCCAGTGTCCTGACAGGTAGTTTGTGTTTATTTTCTTATTACTACCATCTGCGAGGGTAACTCCGATACTGTGATTCCAGCCGCTAGGAAACACTTGATCATTTGACTTCCGAAACATTCGGTCGAGGAATATGATAAGGACTAACTTCAACGTCATCGACCATCCATCAAAAGCTCCCTGAAAACACGAATAGATCGCGGTAGCTTAACTGAAAGTTTAGAATATCTCAACAGTCGCCAAGACAAGAAGGAAGCGCATATTCAATAAGTAAACGTGGGCACTTTCTCACTTGTCTGTCTTGGTCGCATCTAAAGAAACGTGCTGTCGCCATTTTCCAGGTAGCAACTTCATCCATCTCACCTCTATGAACCTCGTTGCACGTAACGAATCACTGATTCTGTGTATTCTGCGTCTGAACAGACCGTAATCGGTAAAATATTTTGGCGCGGTCCGCGGTGTCTGTACTGCGCAATTCTCCCTTAACATAAAGCTTGGACTTCTTTCAACTCAGATGTCCACTTACTTGTCCACGCCACAGGGACCTATCACAGTGTTTGCCCACGATAGCCACAAGGTCTTGTTGCTTGATTATTGCGCCCTACCTGGCTTCATGTAATACATGACTTCACTTCATTTTCGTGCTTAGTCTCTCAACTCTGACCAGACGGGACTCACCTCTCTGAATACACTGGCGTATTATTATGCCCTCCTCGTCTCGCTGCGAGTCCTTCATGGAAGATATACCTTCAACTCTTGTCTCGAAGTCTGAGGACTCCCTGAAGGTGATCGGCGGGGTCGCAATTTCGGATGACATAATTGCACCCTCCGTCGATGGACATACACTCGATGACCCTGAAGAAGGCGTCAAAGAAGAACGCGCCGCCACCCAAGCGCCAATTCAAGGTCAAGAGTTCAAGCAGGAGGATTATCCTGATGGTGGTTTACGAGCATGGCTCATCGTCGCAGGTGTAAGTTTCTAAAACGTATACAGAATGACGGCTTATCCGGTTTTTGAATTGTTTTAGGCTTTGTTTACGACATTTTCAAGGTGAGCTTTCGAATATAAGTTTGTAGGCCGTTTGAATTGACGTACGACTCGGACTCGGCGACGTGATCAAATCAGCTTTGGGATATGTAATTCTTGGTCTGTAAGTTGGTTATTTTTCATACAAAGCATTTGGATGGCTGTGACCTTAGGAAGAGCATTGCTAAATACTGTCTTTGGTATCTTTCTGATTTAATAACAGGTCTTCCAATCATACTACGAGCAGACCCTACTACAAGAGTCCTCAGCTTCCGATATGTGAGTCGTACGGATCATCAACTGGGCATGTGCACGACTAACAGTGATACAAGCGCGTGGATTGGATCAATACAAGTACGTATCTGCTCTCTTAATGGACCTTCAATCTAAACCTTATATGCAGTATTCCTTGACGTTCTTACCATCAATAATTACTGGCCGGTTATTCGATCTGGGCTATTTCAAGTTACCAATCTTCGGAGGTAGTTGTTTGATGGTACTTGCGACATTTCTAACGGCCGAGTGTACCAAATATTGGCATTTCGTCTTATGTCAAGGACTTGCAACAGGGGTGAATTCTTCAATTTTATAAGTCGTCGCGCCTTTGCACTTATCTTGGATGTCTAGCTCGCATCTGGAATTTTGTTTGGGCCTACTACGGCAGTGGTTTCTCATTGGTTCAAGAAAAGGAGAGGGTTGGCTCTAGGCATACTCGCTTGTGGCTCATCTGTGGGTGGGACTGGTGAGATTCATACTTTTGTCCGTCCAAAAAAGGTTCTTAGATTTGTCAGTGTTCCCGGTCGTCTTTCACGGTTTAGTCGGTCGAGTAGGGTAAGACGCCTGAGCTAATGACCGTCGACGTTACTGAACTACTATCGTTCTTTATGCGATAGATTTCCGTGGACCATGAGAATCATTGGATTTATTCTCATCCTTACATTGACTGTGGCCAATCTAGTATGATTGTTCATTTTTTACTCCGTCTGCGGCTGAGTCGCCGATTAGACGATGGACCGCCGTTTACCTCCCGTGAATGTCTCCGGGGGATTGCTCAACCTAAAAGCATTCAAGCACATGCCGTACACCTTCTACACCCTTTCCGCTTTCGTTGTTTTTCTGGGGCTCTATACAGGTACGTCTCATGCGATGGTCCGACTCTATAAATGCTACTTATATCCATTGCCCAGTGTTAACATTTATCGACGTCAGTGCTACAGCGAATGGTGTAGATGAAAACTTCTCCTTCTACCTCCTTAGCATTGCCAATTTCTCTTCACTGTTCGGCCGTCTGACCTCCGGTTACCTTGCTGATCAAATCGGTAGGCTTTGCTTTTAAACTTTACTACCATCCATTGACTCAAGAGTTACGTGTCTAAGGTGCAATCAATATCATGGCTCCTTTCACGTTGGCAGCTGGTATCTTCACTTACGTCTGGCCCTTTGTGCATGGAAATGTTGGTTATGCTTTCATCGCTCTCTTTTACGGGTGTGCTTCTTCAATCGAGGATATTATTTTCTATTACTAAATCGCTTGCAGTTTCTCCTCCGGTGCATATATTTCTTTGATCGCTGCACCAATAGTCGCCTTAGGTGCATACTTTTTGAGTTCAAGCTTATGAAGTTCTTCTGACTGACTTAAATTATAAGGCGACTTCAGTGATGTAGGCCGACGAACTGGCATGTACTTTACCGTTCTCGCAACAGGCGCCCTTGCAGGTCCTCCGATATCCGGTGGCATCAATGTCGCTACTGGCGGGTACAAAATTGTAGGCGTATACGCAGGTAAGCCATGAGTCACAGACGTAGTTTTCTCTGTCCTTATGCTTCGCTGGTTAGGAACGATGGTCGTCCTTGCCGTTGCGATTATGTGGACGTCGAAGTATCTAGCGATGGGACGACACGGAGGGAAATTCTGATATGTTCGGTGGTCGTATCAGCTTCGTTAGCTTGACTACCTACGAACGAAATGAAAAAAAGGCTTTTCGTGCGATTTCCTCCTGTCTATCAATTTCACTACTTAAAGGACTTCCGATACAACGTTTCCTTTTCCGATCATATGGTATGTCGGATTCTATCACCAGACCGTAGCATCATATCCGTGTCCCACAAAACTGCTATCATTGTGATGCGCGCCTGTAGTTTGTGGTACCAACTTCAAATGAAGGCAAGAGAAACAGATGTCGAATGGAAGTGAATCATTGAGAGGGGTACGAGTACTCGGGAAGTGACTCCATCAGAGGGTGTGTTGAAAAGGATGGTATACGTGAGGATGATAGTGAACGGCGATAGGTCCGTGGACGGACGAAAGGGCAGCAGAGCCGGCCTATGTTTATTCTGCCATTGTTACTGTTACTACGATAGTACGTGTCGATCCATGTTAGCGAGGTAGGTGAAAGAATAGCTGTCGAGATGAATGTAAACGAGGATATTGTAAACAATGACAGCAAGAGAAACCACACAGAAGCATACCCAGATTCCATCCAAAATCCCGACACTTTCCAAAAGCGACTGTGCATGTACGTTACAAAACTCGTGCCATCTCAAACGCACTTTGAGTCAAAGATGCATCGTGATGGATCTGTCCGGATGACAGAAGTTGCGACAACAACATGATCTTATTTTCTGAGCGATAGGTTCTGATGCAAGAGGACACCCTAGAAGTTTCGAGGTGATGTTAAGTGCAACGAATATATATATATGCAGGGGAACGGCTCAATCAGCATCTGGCGGCAACATTTGAAAATGCCAGGCAGATATCTGGTGAAATCAATGATAGAACCGGGCCATAGTCAAGGTGGTGCGTCCATCCGATCGTTTTAAACGAATGATTCGATGATTGAGGGATGTAAGAGGAGATATATTGGAATTGCGTGGGAGACGGAAGACCGTCCTCGTCGTCGTCGGGCGAGCCGCAATTCGATTCGAGTCAAACGAAACTGATGGGATGTGTCGATCAACGCCTTCGACGATGTCCAACTCCTGCGTCTCCGTTTTACACCTTGCCATCCATCCATGTCCATGTGCCCCTCAATTTCTAGGGTTTTGATCTGTTCGTGATGATACCCGTGCATTTCGAATTTGGAGCTGAAGGGAAAGATCTTGTGTTAAAGCTACGATCCCTCGTCTCGCGGCGCAGAACTCTGGGGTTCGAGACTATGTATCAGCTCTCTTGGAGAGCTGGAATCTCAGTTTCAATCCCGCCAGTATCGACATGGGATAAGATATGAAATTACTAACACCTAGAACTTGTTTGGGGATGGAGAGATGGAGCTGAAGATGCAAAGGACGGTTAGAAAAAGAAGCTGTGAGTACGCTTCCTGTCTGTCACTTTCATGATTTGACCACTGCTTTGTAGACACATTCATTGCAGAACACCGGTTGACGTACCTTCACTGGTCCTATCATTCAACTGGCACGCCTTCAAGTGCTCTATGCTTGTGCTGTGTTGATATGCGACTGATCATCATCCATAGACGATGCTTTGCCACTCAATCACCTTTTATCGCAAGCTTTTTATTGGTTCTCTACAATTAGGCGCACTCCATTGGCGGTATGTATGAGAGGTCTTGGGAAATATTTGACAAAACATCAGTCGCCTACCGATGCTACACTTCTACTCGATGCAGTCACCAGTATATCATCTGACGCCCGGATTACATCTTAAGACTGCATGGACGACGCTCTGAATATGCTCCCGAACCTTGCACAGTAGATGCATAGGAAGTCGCCGTGTCCATATTTTCATCTGACAATGACAGCGATGACCATGATAATCTGATTTCTTTTTCTAGGGTACTTCTTTGACCCCGAAGCACTCATATCTGACCACGCATTGATTCTGAACAAAGCAATTGCATTTCAAACTCGATACATTTCCAACCTGGCGCCTTCTAATCCATTTCGCAGAGTTTGCGTGAAATCGAAGGACACTGGTCTGCTCAGCCCATAAAAACCAAAGTTTTTTCTTTCCTTTTCGCAAGGCCCACCCCTCTCGGCGGTCTAGCCTACCCTCCGTCCACCTCTATAGATTTCACTCAAGATGTCGAACGCAGCCGCAGCCGCCATGCTACCTCCGGAGGGGACCCAGTTTCTCGCGGAAATCGAGCCCGGTATTACTTTCATTTTAATCGCGACGCCGCTGGGGGCCATGCTCGTCCCTGTTATCATCCTTCTCTTTTTCTTCTCGACGGACTCCTCTCGCCAGTCGATTATGTTCGTGCTCAACGTTCTCATCTGCTTGCTTGGGATACTCCTCACAGTTCTCAACGATGTGCTCGAATGGAAGTCGATGCTGCAACCCACAGTTCCGATCAAGACAAGTCTTGCGTTGTCGACAATCGTAGTTAGTGTCATGACGCCGCTGTTCGTCGACTCGGTCCTTTTGACACGGCTCCTTGCATTCTACCCGAGTCACCAGACAACGATTCAGAAGAGGCTCATGGTCATCGCATTACCTGTCTTTTGCAAAATTGTACGATTTATCATCTGTTGCGCGTACTTCGAGGATTACAGACAGAAGGGAAAGGACTTGGGAAGCATTTTACTAGTCGGAGGCGTTACATGGTTTCGCAACCCGTTCATTACTACAGAGTGGACGCTTCAGATTATTGATAATTCGTGTGTAGTATATCAGTTTTTTTAAGCTTGAAAGATACTTATCTCTTCTCTAGCTATTCCTCGATTTTCTTCCTCTACAAACTTAAGCTATTTAATGCTCGAGGGCGCGATAGCTGGTTGAAGAAACATAGTACGCTATAACCTATCATCTTGTGATTCTTCTTGTCTAAACCTCACCCCAAGCTACAACTCTCAAACGCATTCGTGGATTATTTTATATCGCCATTGGAAATTTTGTCTTTCCCGTCATCTTCAACATCTTCCAAATTATTCTCATCACCTCCGACAGGGATTTCCTCAAGGGCACCTACGTTCTCTTCGTCAACACCTACATCTCTATTCTTGGCGTCGTCTTCGGCACCGTCTGGACG
This sequence comes from Hymenochaete sp. R1, assembly GCA_019400425.1. Lineage (NCBI taxonomy): Eukaryota > Fungi > Basidiomycota > Agaricomycetes > Hymenochaetales > Hymenochaetaceae > Hymenochaete > Hymenochaete sp. R1. The sequence goes on from JAFREE010000018.1 coordinate 23,643, forward strand.
TCTTCCGCATACTGGAAGCAGAACCTCGAAGGTCCGCAAGCGTCGGCTTGGAACAACTCCGGGGGACATGGGTACAACCAAAATGGAGATGGGCACGACGAGATGCAGTATAAGACCTTCGCGTCCGGTGCTGCCACTGTGGCAGACTCGACTTTCGAACCGGGTCTATCGGCGAACAAGTCTGTTGGCGACTCGGATCTGGAGAGGGGCGCGGTGTCGAGTGGTCCCCCGTCTACGTTCACTATCACGACGTCAGACGCAAATAGTAAAAAAGCACCTTCGTATGGGGTGTACTCACTCAAGGCGAATTATGATTCACCTATCGGGTACGGGAATTCGAAAATCTACCACCCCTACTCATCGCACGCGAGCTCGAGGCGGTGAAATCCTTACGATGACTCAGCCTTCTAAACTTCTTGGGATTGGTTACTCCGCGAAACCTGTGTGTGTAACTTTGACTATCTCTTTTTGCTCTTCGTACTTCGTCCTTCCTTCTTCGCTTTCCTGTTTTCCTTATTTATGGGTGTGTTAACGCGTTTGCAGTTCTGATTCGCTGCAACATAATAACAATTATGCTTTTGGATCATCTCTGTTCTCACAAATTCAAAACGGGCCGTGCTTTCAATCTTTTTTTTGTATGTCAGAAAACCCTTTTCAGTGTACCAACGCATCTATTCACAACGAACTCAAGAGGGGTTTAAGCCCGTGGTCGGCTGTTCTCCGTATTAGGTGAGGGCTACTGAGCAAACATACATTGTTGGCGCTGCTCGATCTCGATCGCCTCAAACTTTGTTGGAACGATGCTGGAGGTAAGGAACTCCGACGGTCTCGACATGCTTTGATCATTTCTCTGCAAAGTGTCAAACATGTCTCTGAAGGGAGAAGGAAGGTAGCATGTCTCAGTCCTTCAAGAATCATCCTGTCGACTAACACTTCTTATTTCAAGCAGCATGCATCAGGAAGCAGGGCATCTGCACGATCTGCTTTGTTGGTACGGTACTATCCAATTCGCTGTCTCCTATTGTCATGTCTGCTTGGAACGGAGTCTATATATGTGTACTATGCCTGATCAAGCCAAAGTTCCAGGCAGAGTGCATCCGAGTTCGACGATGATCTGACGGAAGAAAAGACGAGGATCTGGTTGCTTTGATTGGATGAGGATACACGAGAAAAAATATCGAATAGTTATTAGAATGAGAATGAGAGATTTGATGACCTCGGGACGATATTCTTGAAAAAACAAATCGATCACGAATCCGTACAATTGAAAAAAAAAGAAGGTTCTACGTTCTACGCGCGCAACCCCACCCCAACGCCCATCGGCACACCAGGATTCGGGCTCGTATTCGAGTCTAAAGTACGGCCGTGGCCATGACTGTGACTATGACTTTGACTATGTTTCTGCGCGTGTTTTTGGGACTGAGACTGCAACTTTCGAGGGGTGTTGGAGGTCCGGGTCGTCTTGGGGTTTGGGGAGGCACGTTGTCGGGCTTCGGGTTCGAGATGAGAAGGTGACGGCGACGGCGAATGAAGGGTCGAAGGAGGAGGAATCGGCGGTGCTGGACTCGAAGAAGCTGAGTTTGGGCTCAGAGGGGTCGTGAAATCGAACGGTGAAGACGAGAGTGGCGGGTCGAGTCGGGAAGTCGAGTCGGAGTCGGGATTTGAGTTTGAACTGGAGTTCGGATGGGAGTTCGGGTTCGTCGGCTCTAGTTCCGGCTCTGGCTCCGGCTCCTTCGATAGCAAGGACGCCTTCGTCTCCGGCTCTGACCTTCGCTCATCGTCCAAGTCGCCGTTGAGCACTTGCATCCTCTCTCGTCCAACCTCGCCGACACTCATCACCATCCTCTCTCCACCTCCATTCTCCCGCCCCTCGTAGTCATCTTCTTGCTTCCTCTTCCCCTCCATCTCCAAATCTCTCAACTCCGGCGCACTCATCACCATCTCCCCCTCCTTCCCTCCTCCCTCACCCGTTCCCAACGAACCCCCAACAACCCGTCCCACTCTCCCCCTCCCCGCCGTCGTCCTCCTCACCACCCTCGGCCTCACCGCGCTCCTTGACAATTTCGAGCTCGAGCTCACACTCCTACTCGAACCCGCCATCGCCGACGAACTCGCGTCATCAGGCCTCACAGTCTCCTCCGAACTTCTCGGCGTTCCCCTTCCATACCCCCCATTCGCATACACTCGACCTCCCATCGCCCTTCCCAAGCCCATCCCGGAACCCCCCAGCCCAACGCCAATCCCAGCACTAACGACGTTCTTGGCCTTCACTCCCGACGTAGTGGAGCCCGTCCCGATGTACGCCGTCTGCACCCTCTCGTAGAACAGCAAAAACGCACCTCCTCCCTCGCCTAGCACCCGCTCGAGCGTACACTCCTCGACGCTGTCGTCGCTGATCCGGAGCCAGGCTTTCGGCCCTCGGACCGGCCCTCTCGTCGTCTTTTCTCGCGATCTTGTGTTAAGGGAGGGGAAGGTATCCCGGATGGGTCCGTATGTCATGCATTGGGTGCATTCGCATCCCAGAGGGCAAACAAGTGTCGGTGTGCCGGGGTGCGCTCGCGTTGCACTGTCGTCATCGTCGTCTTCGTCCTCGACTATTCGTGGGCGTCGACGGAAGCACACGTAGTGCCCATATGCGTGGTTCCCGTAATGGCACACAACCGCTGAGAGACGGTAAAGCACCCTTGGAACGCTGTATGCTGCTTGTGTAGGGGTTGTGCTACGTTGTGGCGGGAGTAGCGTTGGGGTTGTGCTTGAAGAAGGGTCAGAAGGGGGTGGAGGAGGCGGAGGGGAGATGGGCGTTTGTGGGGAGGTGGAGAGGGTCCCGGAGGTCGTATAAGGTGTGAGATCGAGAAGTTCGGGAAAGCGGACTCTGATTGGGTTTCGAGCTGTGTGGGCACCGTAATGGATAGATCGATTGAGGTGGAGGACGAGGACCTTTGGAGGCTAAAAGGGTGAAGAGAGGATAAGTTGCCTTTGAGGGTAAGATGTAGTTGTATGCACGTACTCGAGCTATCATAGCCTGCTTGGTGGATGCCCGACTGAAGACCCGTTCCATCGTAACACCGGGAACATCGTCTTCAATCCGCCCCTCTTTGATGGCTTGTGCAACTCGCGATTCCTGCTCTTTCAGTCCTTTCAACGTTTCCTTTGCTTCACGTATCGCCTTTTCCTTCATTTTTGCTTTCTTTTTAGTCTTCCCCGACGGGTCGATCAATCCCTGCCCACCCTCATCCACGGACTTCAGCCGCTCAGGTCGCGCCGCTTTCCTCAGCCCAGCTCCAACAATGTCCCCAACAACTTCCACCTTCTTCTCTCCCTCCTGCACCTCCCGCCTCAATCTCCCCAACGTAGCCACCATCGAACACCTTCGACATATACAATCCGTCAGCACCTCCAACCGCGTATAATCCCCTAAACAGCTAGCCAAAGTCGTCTCCCCACCCACGAGCCCCATCGGTAACGCAAGTTGCCACGTCGCACACGCAAAGTGCATAACGGCCTCGGTGTACCCGCAGGCGACGCAGCTCCGGCGGTTGGCGGTGAGTCCGTCGAGCACCCCCGCCGCTGCCAGTTCCATCTCGTTTTCGCTCTCTCCCTCGGTATCAGAGGACGAGCCGCTACTTGAGGTAGAAGAACGCGAAGTAAATAACCCGAGGCCGCGATCCCGCTGTGCTTCAGCATCAACGGCGAGCGCCTCGGTCTTGAGGAACTCCGAAACGAGCTGGAAGAGTTCCTGCGCGTCTTGATGTTCGCGGGATGAGAAGAGGCGCGAACGAGAAGAGTTGGGTGTAGGCTGGCTGAGCGCATTGATCATGGGAACGGGTCGAAATGAGTACGAGCGAGAATTCGGCGTGTTGAGTGCTATTTTGGGAAAAGGAAGGGGGGAAGTGGAAGTGGGTGAGGTGGAAATGGGGCCAATAGGTGGTTTGGTAAGATAGTTGATAAGTTCAACTAGAATAAAGACTTGGATGGACGTACTTCTAAGAGTATCTAGGAGTGTATCGACGACGGGCGTAGGAACGTCGAGGTCCACCGCCCGGGTTTGGATAGCATTGATGTGAGGCTGAAGATACGATAGAGAAGCCATAGCCTACGAAGAAAGAGCGCTTTGACGTCAGATATCGATTAAGGCGTTCATACAATCAAGAGCGCACCTGTAAGACGGAGTTGAGGAAACAGTACGTTCCCGAGATGTTGACGAGCCCGGGGTAACATAGCGAGAGGTCTTCTTCGTTGTCTACGTACGTCGTCGTCAGCGTCGTCACCCACAACAACGAACGAGCAAAAAAAAGAAGCCTTTGAACATAAACGCAACTTTCACTCACCTCCACCGACAGCACTTCCGTTCATTCCTTTCCTCGTCGCTGTCACCGTACCCCTCCTCGCTCTCTTCCGCCTCTCCCTGTTTCTCTTCTCCACTTCATCCCTTCCATTCCTTTCACCACTCCCTCCGCCTCCATTCGTCGACCCAGCCCCACCCCACCACAAGAACCCGAGAACAGCCATGAGCCGCGCAAGGACACGGTGGCCGTGTGCGTGCGCGAGGAGAGCGAGCGCCGGAAGACCAAAGAGGACGAGGAACGGGAAGAGCTGTTGAGCGTAGTAAGATGTTACGAGGCGCCTCAGAACGTCAATGACGCTGCTGCTGCCGCTACTGGCGATATCCGTGTATTTGACGATAATGGTGGAGTCTAGGTGGAAGAAAGAGACCAAGTCGGGGCGCATTCCACTTTAGGCGGAGGGATGAGCTTTCGAGGCTAAGTGGAACTCCGTCGCTCGAGATTGCGGACGATACCGTGACCCGACCGGCCAACCGCTTGACTTCCTTTTCCACGAGTGACTTCAAGTTTATGATAGTTTCCCTCGTTCACCGATCTGATCTCAAGCTGCTTTTTTTTTTGCTGGTTGTGATGGGTGGTTAGGTTTAATCGAGATTGAGATGAAGGGGAACGAGCGGAGAGAAGGTAAGGAAGGAAACGGCGTGGACGGGGAAGATGGGAAAGCCGTGGTCAGAGCATGGGATCAACGGACGAAGTGACGCCGACGGCTTCCTCTTCCTTTTGTTGCACACAACACCTATTTTGAACATGAACGTGAACGTTCAGGCAACAATCAGTCGGAAAAACTGATAGGAAGAGTAAAATAACGCAAATCCGATCCGATTCCAAGTCCCTGCTTTCTTGCAAACCTAGCTAGCTACTGTCTACACACAATCGACAACATCTCAAATGGAAAGGCGAGATAAAAAGGTATTGGGAAACGGACAACGTCGACCTGAGCGACAGTAGAACGCAGAAGAGACACCATGGGAAGGGAAAGAGGAAGAGGAAAGGGATCTCACAGGGCTTGATAGTATGGTACATCCACAACGAGGGCGACTAATCAAAATGAAAGGAAAAGGCTTGTATAAAACACAGGCAAGGCCAAAGCAGCGCAGTTCGGTTTATTCCTGACGCAAGAGGGAGGTTGGGTTACCAATAGACCATTCGCTCGATGGTCCGGTGTTTGGTGGTGGGTGCGTATGAGACCGTTCGGCGAATCCGGCGAACATTGGGGTACCACGTCTTGTAGACCTCACCGGGCTCGAACTGGACCTCGACGACTTGCCGGCCCTGTATTGTGTGTAGACAAAACAAAATTGTAAGCATAGCATGAAATATGAAGGTAAAAAGAGGGACGTACGGCATAGTCAACGCTGGAACCGATGACGAGACCTTCTTTGCGGCCGTACGCACCGTGGTTGACGGCGACGATGTCACCAGGCTAGATAACACACGACAATATAGAACAGAACAGTGTAGGTCAGTGTCCTCGAGCCTCACATGCATGCATAGAGATATGAACGCACGATGATCTCTTCGGTCGACATTGCTTATTTGGTATAGATGTTTTGGGTTGAGTTTTGGGTTGAGAACGAGGGTCGACCGTCAACGGTAGGGTTGCGAAGAGATTGATGAGATGAGGAAGACGAGGGGAGAAGGTTGAGGAGGATGGAAGATGAGGAGAAACGAAGGACAAGGCCAGGGATTTATAGTCAACGACTACGGCGACGGCGTGGAGGCCTCGAGGCTCGGATTATTGCACGCGCTTGGGCCTAGTACGTCAATATGCGTGCCCAAATAAACCTTTTGTTTGCACAGTTCTCTTCTCGCGAAGGTCATCGTAAGCATATCGAAATGACTTGGATTATGAGAGCGAAGAGCTTCGGGGATGAATATGTAGAAAAAAAATTCTGAAGTTCTTAGGATTATTGACAAAGGTTGGAGGACAAGACGCATACACTGAAGTACCAGTAGGTGTACAAACAAACCAAAACATGCCACCGGTATCCTTTTTCTCGTGAATCTTCAGACTCGGTGCATGTCAATGGGCACAAAAACATCGACTTGATCTTCTGCGGGTATCCTGCTACAAGGAAAAGACACGGAAAGAAGAAAGTATACAGAAATAAATACAGATAGCCAGAAACGACGGCTCAAGACCTTTGCGAAGCAAATCCAATAAAATATGTTCACGATCAGCCACGGGAAAGTGAATGCGCAAGCTCGAGTCAGGAAAGCATCAATTCTCGATACATGTGCTTCAAAATACAGCAGCGACGAGCCATTTTCAACTTCCACATTTCCCATAAGACCGGTTAACTGTCCAAGTCATTAGCAGCAAATCCACTGGCATTAGAGCCACTGTTGACGATTCCCGAGTTTGCACCAACAGATGCCATCTCCATCGATTCAGAGCCGCTACTATTGATATGACATCAATCAAAGGACGGCATGAGCGACACAAACTTACTATGCTCTTTCTTGATTAGGCTCGTCAAAATGGATGCTGCTGACCGTAGAACGACTCAGGTGGGAGCTAACGTTTGTCCCCTCATTGACGCCAGCCTCTCCCGCTTCCTTCAGATTGAAGAACATACGGCTACCGAGAATGCACATGAGCGTTGGATTCCCCGCAGCACCCAGAAAAATAGATACAGATGCCAAATCTGTATCCGACAATATCGAGAAAACCGAGCTGATTATGACCCTTTTTCCTAGAATGAGAGCAGCGAAGAGGAGTAAAGTTGGAGGGCTTACGCGGCAAAGTACATGATTTGGTCCGTTATGAGAACCTTGACAAGCCGTGAACCATGGAATGTCTTTAACCGCCAGTATTCTGCGGCTTTGACGAGCGCTAGAACCAAAAGCAGTAACCCAAATGCGATTGAAATGCACCTGTTGAAGTAGTTAGATAGGATACTTAATAAATGAATCATTAGATATACCAGTTGATAATTGAGAAGAAGATTGGAATGGGTAATACTGAGCAGGATGTGATGTTCTCCGTAACCTCGATTGGTTCGACTGGTAGCGCCTTCAGAGATAGTCGGCGTACAGAGGAGAAACACCACTCACCATCCTCAAGTAGAACACCATAAATTGATGTACCGCTTACTGCAATAGCTTCGAGAGCTAATGTGATATAAAGAACGATCGAAAGCTTCTTATCTGCTTTCCTGTAACCAAATTATCGAAAGCAAGAAGCTGTGGATGCCCACCTTTATGATACAGAGCCAAGACCCTAATCGTTAGAATATCTAATCAAATTGGTCAAATTATTACAACTGCGCGATTTGAAACCTTACAATCTATCGCAATGATTGTGATCGTGTCTGTTGCTGTACTCAACGCACGAAACAAAAGAGAATAGAACCTTGCTCACATGAAATGCATACTATCCATGTATACAATGCACCTGCAAAACTCTGAAAATTCGTAGTTACACCCGTTCGATCTATAAGACATACATCTGGGACAATATCGTGAGTTTTTACAGACGCGTTGGATGTAAGTTAATTCACGCACTCAAAATGTGTCGTATTGGAAGAGACATCTGCGTAGCCGCTTGAGTCAGACCGGAGCCTGTCCCTTTCAACCATACCACATTGACGCACAAAATATGTTCAATACTGAACCGACAATGCCGATGTAACGATTCTGCGTCCCTCTTGTCATGAATCAAATCGGGGTGCGGGACAATAAATGGCTTACCAAGAAATAGATAACCTTAGTGCTGTTGAAAGTAGCAGACTGTTTGACCGAGTCAATTGAATGCACGTCAACGAGAACACGGAAAATCATACCCAGAAGTACTTTGCCTAACCAAATGTAAGTGAGATAAAATAAAATATTGACCGAAAAGTCAAGGAGGATTTTTACATACTTCTTTGTCGAGTGTGCATACTGGGAGATGTTAGAAGGTCGGCTACTAAAGAGAAATAGAAACCCACAGGAATCATATATCAGGGCCGTTGCTATCACAGTGGACAGATAACCAATAACTTCAGTTTGTTGGACCCATGCGTATACCCCGTCCGGAGGAACGGTGTCAGAGACATCTCGAAGAGCGATGGTAGTGTTAGAAAGCATGTGGGCTAGGAGTGAGTCAGTACCCAGCAGCGATGTATTTTATACCATTACCACTAACCCAGCCATATTGAACCAGCTTCATCATCGCATATTTAGATGAGTATTCAGTTCCGATAAAGGATAAAGCTGAGGTGAGGCTGGGACTAGCTACCTCCGACTGGATCACATAGTCCCTAACAGATAGTCAGCTTTGTTCGACATCTTCCTTCTTTTCCTTCGAACGCGAGAAGAACAAGGATGAAACTGTTTTGAATACTCACATCTAATGATACTAACTGAGGAAAGATCCGACTGATCACCAAATCTGGACTGAGATGGACGTGGATGCTAAAATGAAGGCGATCAGCTCCCTTGTATCAACGTTCACAAGAGTCGCCACTTGTCTAGAATTAGAGGCCGTCATAGTATTATAAGTAGGCCGAGAGAGGTCATGGTGCGGTTGAGTTGCGCCAGTACCGTGCTTCAAGTTAACCACAGTATTGTTTGCCAACGTCGTAGGGAAAGAAGCTTTCCCCCTTTTGCCTCAGTGCCCTACTATCATAAACCCATGGCTAGAAGAATAGCGGTTCATCGGCGTGTTTGTAATGCCTGATTTCGAGTCAAATGTACGTTCCTCTTCAAACTAAAACCCTTTTAAAGGCAGTTAAGCTGTCTGCTGGTTAGAAAAAAAATAGAATCACTAACCGAACCAGGGTCTACTCCCAATAGACGGAAGACTGTTTCTCACCGGAAGGGCAATTTGTAAAGGTAGAGACCCATTTTCCCTTATTATTTCTCAAACCCAAGTTCTAAGTTCTAATAAAGACGTTGAGACGCTGTTGAACAGATCATAAGCGATCATCATACACTGACTGACAAGCAGATTGTGACGTGCCATGACACACCTTTGTGACTTCGCACTTCGGCCGTATAGCACAAAACATCAGCTCGAGTAACCACAGAAATCATCACGTGTATAGCAAAGCGCACAATACAAATAATTACCAAATAATGCCTATACGAACGATGCTACAGTGCTGAACGATCCTAATGAAATCCATACGGTCTGGGTCAAGACTATTCTGAGTCATTCAAAGCAAATGCGACAGATCCACCGCCTTCAACGCCCGATTTATCACCAGCTGAATGCAGCTCAATTGATTCTGCAGCCCGATCAAGTTTCATTAATGAAAGTTCAGAATGCAAACGGAATGAGCTCACTGATCACCGCCTATGTGTGCCTTGTCGAAATGAATGCTGCTGACTGTAGAGTGATGGGAGCGAACGTTTGTGCCTTCGTTGACGCCAGCCTCTCCCGCTTCTTTCAGATTGAAGAACATTCTACTTCCAAGAATGCACAATAATGTAGGATTTGCGACAGCCGAGAACAGAATCCGCGCCGAAAACTGCGATGTGGTGTTTGCCCCGCTCACTATTGAGAAAGCCGAGCTTATAATGACACTTTCCCCGAAGATAAGATGAGATACAGCGGCAATGATCGTGAAGGAAACTCACGCGGCGAAGTAAGTGATCTGGTCGGTTATAAGTACCTTGATGAGGCGTGATCCATAAAACATCCTTAATCGCCAGTATTCGACCGCTTTGATCAAGGCCAGAACTAAAAGTATCAAGCCAAACGCGAGAGGAATACCCCTAGACCAGCAATGAAGAGAGTCGTATATTTTAGAATAATTAGACATACCAATCAAGAGCATAGAGAAACGGCGCAGGACTGGTCGAATAGGCGCAAGACGTAGCGTCCTTCGCTAGTCCAACGATTATGACTGGTAACGTTCAACAAAGTGAAAACATTAAAAAATCGAGTGCGATTCACCGTTTTCGATCATGTAAAGATAAATCATCAAGCACGTTTTTGCAATGGCTTCAAAGGTCAGCAATGTATAAAGTACGACCAACACTTTTTTCTCTGCTTGTCCTCGAATCAGTTTGTCAAAAGGAAAGGAAAGAGAGGATAAGCGCACCTTGATCATATAAAGCTAAGACCCTGACGGTTAGGATATCTGGTTGAGTTGGTCAGCAGTCACTGCATTGCGGTCTGAAGCCTTACAGTCAATCGTCACGATGGTGATCAAGTCTATCTCCGTCTTCAGTTCACAAACAAAAACGATATGTGCATTTTACTCACATGAAATATTAGGCACCAATAAATATGATGCGCCTGGAATATTAACGCTCTCAATGTTGAGCCCGGCCGTTCAGGCTTATAGCACGTACAACTAGATAATGTCATTCGCTATTCAAGTTCATTGAAGAGTAGTATACGCACTCGCTGATGGACGCATTGAAAGTGACAGCTGTGGAATCTTCAGTCCAGAGTGGTAGCTCGTTCGCGTTTGCTAACGTACTGAATATACGTAGCAGCGCCCCGACAATACCGACATAGCGGTTCTACAACATCTTAAACACAGAGACCGCATATCATAATGAAGGACTCACCAGAAAGTAGACGATTTTAGTTAGGCTGAAAGGGGTGAACTGCTCTGGACCGGATCAACAGAGCGTATGCGGGTATGCATGAACATTATCGTACCCAGAAATATCTGACCTGATCGAAATCATAAATGATCAGTGGAAAGGTGCATAGATATCTTCACCCACTTCTTTATTCAATGTGCATACTAGCGCATATTAGATGGTTCGATAATACTAGCGGAAACGGAGCTTACAAGAATCGTATATCAAAGCAGACGCGACCACAGTGTAAAGATAGCCAGTGAAAGCAAACTCCTCCACCCATCCAGATACGTTGTCCGAAGGTATGATTTCAGCGACGTCTCGCAGAACGTTGGTAGCGTTGGACTTCATGGTAAGTGAGGGTGAGCCAGTGTTACGGAGCAATGGACTTCGTTTCAGTCAACATATTATATAGATATCGGCTGGGAAATGCCAAGCGTATGCACGATCAAGAAGCATAGTAGGTGGTATTTGACACCTACCAGCGTAAACAGTAGATATTTTGAACGCCTAACACATGGGACGGAAGTTGATCGCTGCACCATACTTCTCGAAGTAGCAGCACAATGTTTCTATTGTATTTTCGGTAATCAGCGCTCTTCCTGCAAAGGATTGACTACCACGAAGCACATGCACTGCATTGAACTCAGATTGAGATGTGGAAGAAACGAAGTTTTTGAATGCGTGATGGGCGGCTACTGCAGGAATACTGAGTTTCCCATCGCAAATCCTAGCTTGGCAATGGAGTCGAGAATGGTTTGGTTGCCAACATGATCGTGACCACGTATCATCCCCTCTATTTGCGTTATCCGCGGCCTTGTCGAAGAGTAGGCGAGATTCGGCCGTTCGCTCGGACGAGAAGGGCTAATTTCGATATGGATTGCGGTTTCAGCTCGTCAAGAAGCATCCCGAATATGATCTTCGTAACTCACATCTGGGTTGCTAGGTCCGTCCTACACGAAACAATCACTCTGTCTCTTCATGCTGAAATGTTCAATTTTTATAGAATGATATTCGAATGCTGATGCTTACTTTTGAAGGCCGTGGAAAAAAAAAGAGAGGGGGGAGGGGGATCCTTGCAAAGCTCAACTATGTCGGAGTTCCCCACATAGGTTTTAAGAATGCTAGAAGCTCAAGAAACACATGACAGGATGGGACACAAGTAGTAGCCGTGTTTGTCGCTTGTTACACCTATAATGAAAGGTCAACCCTTGAAATCGGTGGATCGTGAGCGTGCTCACAAATGCTGTTGCTGAAGTACCACTCGACTCTTGTCCTCAACTCTCCATTTCTTAAGACAGAAAGATATTCTGACGCCAAGTTTCCCATATCCGCGCTGGTACGCGCTGTTATGAACAACGCCGACATCTTGGTTCAAGCATTTCGAGGCTGCGCTTTGAGGCCGTAACGACTTTGCAATGGTTCAAAAACGAGTGAGAGTGCATTCGAGGTCTGATTTCAGTGAGAGATATTGCCGGATTGCAGCAATACGTGTGATGATGAGGGTGCATATGGACATGGGATTCAAAGGCAGTGACTGCAATGACCAGAGGTTAAGTTGAAGTGCGTGGACGGACGCTGAGTGCAGTCGAGCGTCGAGCGTCGAGCGTCGATCAATGCTCTTCCACCGCACCTAAGCTTACCGGGACTCCTCAACTCAACGACGGCGACCCTTCTCTGCATGCCACCATGTACTGCTCAATCGTCCCATCATATTAATATTTTCTGTCTTCCTGGTGGAACAGTCCATTCCTCTGTCTCCTCTGGCACCCGATTCTCTCATCACACATGCAAAATTTGCCCCTCCGATTCACCTGTCACCTGCAAGACTGTTCCATCGTTCCTCTTCAAGCAATCACACTGGACATGGAACACGAAGTCCCGAGGAAGTTAGTCTGGTGTTTCCCCGTAAGCGCCGTCGACAAAAAGTCGATGTTGCGATTGTATTGCAGTTGCACGAAGTAACGTTGGCCAACGTAAAATCCAGACTCTTATGGAAGAGGCTGTAGTTCGTCATTGCCTCGAAAAATAACGAATCAGTGGTCATCATACTCTTCTGCCCCGCCGTACATATAGAAACGAAACCCAACTTGCTTACGCGTATTATGCGCTTCACAAGGTTCAGCGCCCTTGTGGGACTCGAACCTCTGGTTTAGATAATTGTGCGAGTGCGCGTAATTGAGGAAGGCCGAATCAAGGTTGATATTCTAGCGTTACGGTGAAGCACATCTTCTATCTGTACGTTTTACTCTTTTTCCCTTACGCATTCCCGATTTAAAGCTGAAATGCTTAAATATACTGCGCGGGCGGCTTCGTGCAGTTTGCGACTCCCCGCAAGTAGCGTGCGGTCCTCCTACGAAGATGACAGACGCTGCGATGGGGCACGACTTCAGTCGTGTTTCCGAGTCTGCCCAAAGAAGCTTCAACTACCATTGGCAAACATTCTTTGCGCGACTTTCTTCTTTCTCCGCCCTTTCTTAAGTCTGAAAAACAGGAGCTAGGGAAGTGGTCTCGTAGCTTTCCCCTTACTCGTACGTACTCATAATTGTTACTGTATACTATTGTATTTACAGCTGCTTACTCCTGATGGTGTTCACAGTAACGTTTCATTCATTGTCAGATTCTCTCCGTCGGCCGCTCATATCTGCTGATTATCTTCTTCCGTGCCATTGCCGTTGACTTTCTCATCCAAGTCCGAGTCTTATGCTAGGGTTTTGGGGGTCGACGAATATACATTCAAGAAAAAGCAAATGCGGAGGTACTACCAAGGTACCGGCTTTGAAGCTTCGCTGTCCTTAAAAATTATTAACCCTTCTAGAACATGCACAAAAGAGGGCGCAGAGCATCCAAAGTCATGATCTATGACAACCATAAATGACAAACCACACCTTAACGTGTCAACAAATGCTATCCGAAAATGTTTCTAATGTGTAACGCATGATGCCCGTAAACAGGAAAGGATCTATGCGCAAAATGTAAGAAGAGGTTATGTAAACAACCCGAAGCTCGATGCGTACACGAGACGTTTGGCCAGCCAACAACGGCACGCCTTGAAACCCTTTAGACGTTATCGGGGGTGACTGCGGCAGAGTTGACCGTGACAGATCTAACGTCGGCAAATTCATCTCTGATAGATGCAGAGGCACTACTTTCGAAGCTTAGTCGACTATGATAATATTGGATGTCAGGAGGAAAAACGCACCCTCTGCTTTCGCTGTTGGGCCCTTGAAAGCACATGTCAGTGCCTATCGAATGGTGAGAGCCGATGTTCGTTCCTTCGTTCAGACCAGCCTCTGCCGCTTCCTTCAAATTGAAGAACATCCGACTACCAAGGATGCACAGCAACGTCGGGTTCCCCACACTGGCTATGAAGCTTGACACGGAAGCCATCGACGTAGCGCCTATGTTGTTCACTATTTCGAAAACCGAACTTATTATAACCCTTCGCAAAACATCAGCATATTATAGTATAAGACTCCATGGCACTTACACAGCGAAGTACAAAATCTGGTCCGTTATGAGAACCTTGATGAGCTTCGAGCCATGAAACGTCTTGAGGCGCCAATATTGCGAACCCTTGACAATGGCTAAGACCAGAAGCAGCAGACCATATGCAAGAGGAAGGCTCCTGAACGTTGCGTCAATAGAGAAGCATATGTTTTTACGCTGCGAAAGTACGTGACGTACCAATCAATTGCAGGAAGGAGCGTAGGAATACTGGTGGCAAAGGCACAAGACGTCGTAGCCTTCGCCAAACCAACGACTACGGCTACGGACATTCAGCTCAATTGATGTTGCACGTTGAAGAGAGTGAACGTCCTTACCATCCTGAGCCATGTTATTGTAGATCATAAAAGAGAATTTTGCGATAGATTCTAGGACCAGCAAGGCATAAAGTACGAGTGATACTCTCTTCTCTACTCTCCTATGAGTGAAAGATTCAGAGCAAAAAAAAAGTAGAACCATACCTTTATCGTACAGAGCCAGAACCCTAACAGTCAGAATGTCTAGTCGAATTGGTCATGAAGTTCGAGTAAGAGTGTCACAAGGCTCACAATCGATCGTGATGATGGTAATCGAATCTGGTTGTAATCTCAACGTATGGACCGAGGTAGAGTCTACATTCACTCACACGAGATAGAAGGTATCCATGTATACGATGCGCCTAAGACAAATCATCCTATTATCAGTTTCTCGCCTGGTGGCAAAGATAACATACACCTGGATACGTTCATTAGCTACCCAAAGTCATTGAAATATACGCAACTCACTCTGTCATTGAGGCATTGAAAGAAAAGTCTGCATTATTGTTAGCCATGATCCAAAGCTTTTCAGTCCATTCCAACGCACAGAATATGCGTAGGATTGCCCCGACAATGCCAATATAGCGATTCTGATCAAGGTATGAGCACCAATATAGCGGCATAGTATCGGGAAACTCACCGAGAAATAGACGGCATTGGTGAATTTGAGAGGAGAGAACTGCATCAAACAGTATGAAAATCACCGAAACTGACTGAATGCAAAAACAAACTCGCCCAGAAGTATTTGACCTATGCATTGCGATCAGTACTCTTGATCTGAATCTATAAACTTGTAAGAGACGTTTTTCACTTACTTCTTTATCAAAAGTGCATACTGAGATGTGTCGTTAGAGAATTCAATGGTTAAAGAAAGTTGGCACTCACATGAATCATACACTAGCGCAGACGCTACTATAAGGGACAGATAATCTCCAACGATATTTTCTTTCACCCATTGGGGCACCACATCCGGCGGTATAATTCCAGCAACGTCTCGAAGGGTGAAAGAAACGTCAGTTAGCATTTTGGATGGAAATTGACGAACAACTAACAGAGCTCCCTTTTATACTATTACGACCATCCTGACAAGAAAATAAATGCTTTTCTGGTTCAGCTACGTCAAGGTACTCACGGTCTTTTAGGAAGGATGTTAAACCGAGATTATGAGGCGAGGAACATGGACTCGGATAAGATAGCTTGATTGGCTGAACATCAGATGCTTTCGAAGTTGTTGGTCGTATCATCACTACGCGTCCTTAGCTACGCATGCGCATCATCTTCGTCAAATCCTTGGGTCCTGACACCATGCAACGGTCGACAAGAAACGCATGAGCCCGGAACGATCATAACCCATGGACATTTGAAGACTCGACGGTCCTATAAAATGAAAGAGAAAGAATACCGTCGGCACATGCTCGACTTCAACTTGAAGGATACGCGATTTGCATAGTTGAGACAAGACCCACGGTTTCTTGTCTTGTTCTACGTTGTCAGAAACTTCATCGAAGAAAAGTACTCCACCGAATTATTTGATAACCCACGGTAATCATAGAGCATCGATATCAACTTGCGGCCTCATCTCGTCAAATGCTGATCAAAGTTGATCAACACAACTTCGATTTCCTTCTCAAGAACCGTTCTGCATCAAGTTTTAAGTTTTAAATTCCACCTCACTTCCGAGGTGCGGGACTCGGAAGCGCGCTACGTATGAAGGAAGCACAGTAGAAGATCAAAGGAGTTCATAGGCAGTGAGCTCTGCCGATAGGATTGGCATCACTGTAGGGAAGTCAGTTGATATCGTAGCTATGAAAAATTCTCGCATCTTTATCCGTCTTTGTTGCGTGATGGCAAATAAGAGTTGCTGGAGAAATATGCTGTCGTCCGCGATCCGACTTTCAAGATGAGTATCCACACCAGGCCGACGAAAGGATACGAGCTTCAGGCATGTCAACAGCACGTGGGTAAGATTTGAGGCGCATACATGAGATGTACGCCATGCAACCCAGTATCACGGTACTAGTCTTGCTCGTTTCCGGTATCATTCGATCCAACTGGCGCGACGAAGAACGAGAACTTATTGTTTGCGCATTTTTTTGTGATTCGACGTTCTACAACGGTATTTGGCGCCACGAAAAGCCTCGGGAGCCACCGTGAAGCTGATTGTTCGTGACTGGAGTCCGAATCTCCTGCATAATGAGACGCACTGATGTATTGTCGTTGAAAATTACATCGAGCCTCACTCTGGCGCGCGCTTGCTGCTGACTACGGCACGCAGGACAGTGGCTTTCCTTGGATAGCGATCAGCATGCCTCTTCACACAGTACAAGAGTAAGGGAAGACTTACCAGGACAAAAAGAGATGGGAGACACAATCAAAAATTCCGCATGCCGCAATAGTTGTCCGCATGAAATTGACATCTTTGGTGAAGGCGATTCGAGTGCGTACTCACAGCTTCCTCTTTCGGGCCGTCCTTGTATCTCAAGCTCTGGGTCTCCATCTTCAAAGTAGCTTGAAAGCTGCCTGGAATTTCAGTGAATGTTCAGATCAGGTCCACTGAGGGCTCTGTTGTTGTAACACCAAAGAGTCGAACCAATACCTCGAGACAAGACGTTGAAGACTTAGGTCGGACACCGGATGAAAAGAAGATGCCCTGACCGTACGAAAATCAGCAATTCCTTGGCAAAGCCGGATGAGTTTATCGGGCCGATTGAGCTCAGGAATCGTTGCTTATAAGAAGAAGTAAAATAAATTTCGAGAGAGCCCATCACCTAAATCACCATCGTGAAAGGTAAGGTAGAGGATGCGTTCCATCAGTTTCAAACAGCGCAGGTTGGACGTCCGAGGGACGTCGGCTAAGATATTGATCGGCGCTCAACATCGGTTGTCTTTGACGATGGCGGCAATTATCAATTCCATTCTCCAACGACTTTCATTCATGCAGAGTCTCTGGCATGACGAGAGCATAAATCTTACAGACATAGTACACTAAATATCAATATTCGTTTACATGATATTTTCCAAGACAGGCAGGCAAGTCACGATACATACTGCCTACGGAATACAAACCACATATCAGGAAACTTTTTTTAAGTCGTGATTGAACCACAGACATTATAAACTCACAAATTCCCTCCGTTTCTATGTTCATCAAACCGAATATCACTATCGGATGTTCGATACACCCCAAGATTTGTCCCCACATTATCGTCAGCCTCTGTCGCCTCCTTCAGATTGAAAAACATTCGGCTACCGAGGATGCAGAGGAGTGTCGGACTCCCGACAGCCGCCAGCACATCCTGCATCGTAAACTTTGTTGAAGTTTCCGCATTATTCAGAAGACCGCAGACCGAGATTGTCACCACACTTTGAGAGTTCTAATGAAATCATTCATCCCGTTAATATCTATGAAGACTTACGCGGCGAAATACATGAGTTGGTCCCTAACGAGAACCTTCACAATTCGGGAAGTGTGGACAGTCCTGAATTTATAAATTTTCGCGGCCTTAACCAGAGCCAGAACCAGGAGTAATAGACCATATACAGCTGGAAGGGCCCTTTTAAATGACTTGAGCCACATGTATATAACATAGATAATTGACATACCAATCGAGAACATAAAGGGGTATTAAGTGGTTGCTTGTGGATACACAGACTGTTTTACTTTCTGTTGGGTCACCAACTAAAGCTGTCGGTAAAGTCAAAATCGCTGGGATTCATACGAAAGAAGCCATGCGTACCACTGCCAGCTAAAGTGACGTAAATCATCAAAGATACTTTCACAACGCCTTCAAGGCATAACAACCCGTAAAGAATGATGGTAAGTTTCCTCCCTAATCTTGTGTGAACAGACAGCAGGGAGCAGATATTTTATGACGGCTCACCTGTAAGGTAAAGAGCCAGGATTCTGATAGTTAGAATGTCTATTGAACAGGAAGGTTAGAACTATATAATAATTCGCTTCGAAACCTTACAGTCGATAGAAATGATTGTAATGGCGTCTTTCAGTGCTTTCAGTGCACGGAGAGGAATAAGAATATATGTTGCTACTCACATGAGATGCTAGGGAGCCATGATGATAAATTCCCTAGAGATATTGTTAGACTTTTTTTTGACGAAGTGATTTAACCGGTCTTATAAACGCACGCCTGAGGTGGAAGGGGAACAGTAGAGATAGAGATTCGTTAGCCTTCCGGGTGCATTGAAATGTGTGTGAAACACAAACTCTAACAGCGTTGCATTAATAGAGTTTGCTGCAAAATCAATCAGTTCGAGCCAAGTCCTCCACATTACCCCACCTAGCTTACCAAACACGCGCAGTAAGGATGCAACAATGCCGACGTAACGGTTCTGGACTACGGTAAATTAACAAACGTGGATAGCCAACTGTCTGACTTACCAAGAAGTAAACTATCCTCGTTATATTCAAGGGACGAGTTTGCTTCAAATCAGGTCAAACTATGTAAGCGAAGAGACGGGGTCACAGAACTAGAGCCCCGTGCGGTGCGGAAACCGCAGTAATTGTCAACCACTAATCTTTGAGACTGACGGTTTTGGAGTCGGCGGCTGTGGTTCTTTCTGAAGCTTCAAAAAAGAGTTTTTTGGAACTGGTATTTGCGATTTCTTCTGTCGTTCCGAAACAGCTTGATTCAAAGATTCGAGATTGCGGTTTCCGCACCGCACGGGGCTCTACACAGAACGTACCCAGAAATATTGGACCTGCCGGCGTAAGGAATAAATATTGTTTAGAAGACCAATGTGTGGGCGCGTTTTCATACCTCTTTATCGAGTGTACAAACTGAGGGCAGATTAAAACAAATCTTTAATAGAAACAGAAAGCACTTACGCGAATCGTAGGTCAGCGCAGCTGCCACTACAGCAGCGAGATAACCATCGATGATATCGACATTGACGAATCCAGTCACTACGTTTGAGTCTAGGACGCAATCGACTTCTCGGGGAAGAATGAGGTTGCTTAACAGCATGACAGATAAACATCTAGGTATCATCACTTAACGTGTTCTTATACCGCTGCAAAGTCGAGTTCAATCCTCCGATCAATTATCATTTAGTAATACATGCTTTGTTTCTCTTTGGAAATTGCCGCAAAAAAAGCCAAGGTTATTACGCAGGAACCGCAGCTTGGGTGAGTATCACGTTTCGCATGCATGCCGACAAGTCTCGGGACTGATCCAATGATTGTTGCGCTGTCTATGTTCAGCTCTGTGCACAGTAAGCCGGTCATATTTTTAAATGGCAGAAACCATACCGATTCATACCACTAGACTCAAGCGTGGTGAGTCAAGAGACACTATTCATAGATAGTCAACGGATGCAATCGAGCTCCAAGGTACGAGACAACATCTCAATGGAGTGATAGTTAGGTCGAGAGATGCACCGCGTACATGTCCACACTTTCTTCAACTCTGTATCACTGATGGTTGGTACCTTGTGGAATAAATGGTAAAGTGATTATAGAAATGGCCGACATCGAGAACGATGACTAAGAGTATGCTCACTAGGTATGGCAACCAGTAGTCGCCGTCTCCTCGTGCTTTCGGTATCACAACGAGATATCCCCCCGGAATAGCACAAGCAACGAACTTCGTCAGTTGATTTGAGATCAGAGTTGAGCATATTTAGGGAACCGGTGCAAACCCTAGAAGGGCATCTCACACGTGGAAACATTCCTTCGTTAAATTGTTGAAGAGTACACACCGCATAAATTCGGAGCTGACTGAACAGTAAAACTTTTTCTTTACAAGGAATGGGCGCTACCTATTCGAAAATCCCGGAGAATCGAGAAGCCGTGATGGCATAGAAACTTCAGGCGTGCGTTTCAGGCTTTTTCGGGACGGATGCGATAAATGCACCCGTCAAGGGTCCAGTGCCAGCAGAACTTGAAAAATCACTAATAAACTGTAAGCCAATGCTGTCAAAGCTTTCTTAGTATCATGTTTATAGGAAAGAGTAAATTGAACGCACTCACCGATCGCCTTCGTTATCGGGTTTATCGAACTGAATGTCGGTGACTGTGGAACGATGGGAGCCGACATTCGTTCCTTCGTTGAGACCAGCCTCTCCTGCTTCTTTCAGATTGAAGAACATACGGCTGCCGAGCATACATAGGAGCGTAGGGTTTGCAATAGCTTCTAACAGAACTTGCGCTGCGAGTTTTGCTAGTTCCGGCGAATTGTTCACATCGCTCACTATCGCGACAACTGAGCTTATAATTACCCTTTGACCGGAGTGCCAATGAGATCCATGTGTTTCAGAAAGAGAGAAACACTCACGCGGCGAAGTACATGATTTGATCCGTTAACAGAACTTTGACAAGTCGAGACCCATGGAAAGCCCTCAGTCGCCAGTATTCGACGGCTTTCACCAGGGCCAATACCATAAGGAACGAACCAAACGCGAGAGGAAGTCCCCTATACAAAGGATGAATGACATGAAACTTACCGGGGTATTCAACGTACCAATCCAAAACCTCGAGACACAGTGGCACGTTATTCGTCGAAGCACAAGCCGTAGCGTCCCTTCCCAGACCGACAGTTACAACTGGAGACGACCGGTGGCAGTGATAAAGTGCATAGGAAGGGATTGACTTACTGTTTTCTGACAAAGTGTTGTAGATCGTTAGGCAGAATTTTGCAATGGTTTCGAGGCCTAGCATGGTATAAAGTACGACAGAGATTTTTTTCTCTGATTCCAAATGATTCAACTGTAAA
Organism: Hymenochaete sp. R1; assembly: GCA_019400425.1. Lineage (NCBI taxonomy): Eukaryota > Fungi > Basidiomycota > Agaricomycetes > Hymenochaetales > Hymenochaetaceae > Hymenochaete > Hymenochaete sp. R1. Next base: position 45,042 of record JAFREE010000018.1, read on the forward strand.
AAACCTCAAAGGGCTAAACACACCTTTTTGGTACAAAGCCAAGACCCTAACGATTAAGATATCTGATCAACTCGGTCAGTAAAACGGTATAGTATGGAGACAGACATGCCCTACAGTCGATAGTGATGATCGTGATCGAGTCTATCGCTAGTTCAAAGATGTGAACATGGAAAGTGACCGCTTTCACTCACACGAAACATCAGGTAGCCACGTATACAGTTTGCCTAAAGTTCATATGCCATCTGTACTCTGAATAATTACGCGTTATGCAACGCACATCTAGATCCAACCATAAGACTTCCGAATGCACTGAAAAGTGAAACGCGCACTCAAATAACGTATTATCAAGGGAAAATTCTGCGAAGCCCATTAGCTCAGAATAAGCGTATGTACACCAGTCTAACACACGGAATATGCGTAGAATTGACCCTACGATGCCAACATAGCGATTCTGTGTCGTTCCATTTTAAGCATGATGCGAATGGGTACATTGCCGAATGACTCACCAAGAAATAACTGATCTTGGGCAGACTAAATGGAGCAAACTGTATTGGATTGTGTCAATAGATTTCAAGGTAATGAGTATACAGACCAGCGAACCCAAAAATATTTGATCTGATCAAGAGTCCAGAAAAAATTAGCAGAGGAACGGTGCGAGAGCTTTCACGCACTTCTTTGTCAAGGGTACATACTGAGACAAGTCAGATGAGTTAAATACAGGTGAGGAAAGCACTCACAAGAGTCGTGAAGTAGAGCAGATGCCAAAATAGCTAAGAGGTATCCATTAACAATGTTTACTCTCACCCATCCAGACACCTCGTCCGGCGAAATGGTTTCAGCTACATCTCGAAGGGCGATGCTAACATTGGCTTGCATGATGGGTGGGAATGGGTCGGTACCCGGCCGCTTTGATGCGTTTTATACTATTGTGCCCACTTTGATGGATGCATATAAGCTTATCATAAATCCGGGAAGTATGGCTTGGGTCAATAAAGATTGTTGAGGCTGGAAGGCACGTGAATGCCTGAATGAGTCCGAGTTTGATTGGGACACTACGATTGCCCGTTTCTTTGATTTGCACAGCGTTCCAATTGACTTCTGCACGTCAATGTTATCATGACGGAGCAGCATTTAGAGAAAGACAATATAAGTCATCGAATAGAACTTGGGAACAGTGGCCAGGCTCTGTGGGAGGGGATGACGACTCGGAGTCTGTGCAGCGCATATCTATCGGATTTTAACAGTGGTGCCAGTGAGGAAGGTGTACTAGTGAATACAGAGTATTACAGACTCACTTGCGCCCTATCCCCTTGGTCCAAGCTATCCGCAATTTCGTTAAAGAGCGGAAGTGTGACATCGGTGCTTTAAACGATCAGGGAGCACTTTCAACGGAGGCTGCGGACTCTGCCCGAGAATTATCTTGACTTTGATCATCATTGCACCTCCCATAGGCATGTCACCCTGCGGGCAACTCTCGTCCCATTTCTAAGCAGCGCAGCGTAGATTCGGTCTACGCAGTGATGACGAAGCCGGTGTCGTCGATGCCCTAGTATTTCATGGTTAAAGACTTGAAGGCACGACGCCAGCTCCAGGGCAATGCAAGGTCACGACCTTCTCGGACATTAATTGATAAGACGTTGATTTATCATATTAACGTGCCAGAACGACGAAAGGAGGTGCTCAACGAGATTCAGACCTTGATCGACGTCGACGCGGGGTTCGGGAGGCGACGCGGGGTTCGGGAGGCGACGCGGGGTTCGGGAGGCGACGCGCACGTCTTTCGCTCTTTCTCGCCCATCTAGTCCCAGCTCTTTCAAGCACCTTCTACGGATGTTGACGCAAAGGATAGGCTTGCGGAACCGATGTTTCCGCAGTTGTGCATCGCGCGAATGTTCAAGGAAGGATAAATTGAGGGCGTTCCAATGCAATGTGTCGGAGGTTGGATCCGGTGTTGATGGAGGATGAGCTAAGGCGCATTTCTCTCTTCTACGACATCGGGATCGCGAACGGACGCGACGACGAGAAGACCTAATCGAGGCCGCAAAATAAGTGACAACAATGTCAAGGGCCGAGGTGCAGGTACTTGTGAGGTGGGTGTCTTCGTCGCTATATTAGATAGTAGAGACGGCTTAGGTTCAAACAGTGATGTCAAAGGCTAGAGTTAGGACTGTGGCTGGCGCATGAGTAGGACTCTGAAGTGGCGATGGTGATGGGCGATATAGGACGTCAGTGACCTCAAATGTGTCTTTTTGATCGGATCACGCGAGCTTGTTGAACTTAAAGATGTCAGGCAAGGCAAGTACGTGATTGAGTTCGAGTCAGATGAATCTGCTGCGAAGTATGATGCAGCCGAGGAAGTGAATGGGACGACGCGAGTGCCCTATATTGTTTTTGGGTGAGGAATGGACGGGATTCGAAATGGGTGCGTGGACGCTGAGACAGTCGTATTCGATGGGATTTCAAACGGCTTGGAAGAAACAGAACGGGTTATGCCGCAATCATCGATGCGATATTCTTACTTTCGCTCGTACTTGAGTGCAAGAGCAGTACGGAATTAATCGCATGCAGATATGCGTAGCAAGTTACTAGCAACACTGGATCATACTAATAAATACACTTCGAGAATGTGACTACTTCGTGATTCATACTACTAACATATGAAGGCACAGAGCGAAAGAAAGTCTGATACCAAAGACTCGACGACAAATGAATGAACGCACAATTTAGTAAAATTGTACTTGGCGTGCAATCTCAGCGCATTTCTAGGGGTGTTTCAGACTTCAGCAGAAACAGATGCATCCATTAAGCTTCCAGTGCTAGCGGATTCGCCTCCAATCGATTGCGAGCCTTTGCTATTTGAGCCATTCTGAGAAATAAATCCGGAAAAGTAATATGGTGCGCACTCACCCGTTAACTCGTTATACGAGTCTTCGAAATGAATGCTGCTGATCGTGGAGCGATGAAAACTGGCACCTCCCAGCGCCTCATTTGCATCCTTAAGATTAAATATCATCCGGCTCCCGAGAATGCATAAAAGCGTAGGATTCCCTACAGCGGCAAACATGGTCTGTATCGTGAACTGCGATGAAGCACCCTCCTTGTTCAATAATTTGAACACCGAACTGGGTATCACCCTTTACTTGGCTCTGAGAAAGGTTACGTCGAGAAAAGCGAAGAAAGATCACTCACACTGCGAAGTACTTGATTTGGTCTTTTATGAGAACCTTGATGAGCCGGGAGTCTTGGAACGTCCCCAAATGCCAGTGGTGCATGACTCTAACCAAGGCCAGAGTCAAGAGTAACAAGCCAAATGCAAGCGGAAGGCCCCTAAGCAAATGAAAATTTGCAGTAAAGTTGAGAAAGAAAATCGACGTACCAATCGAGTTCATGGAGAATTCGAGGGGGAACTGTCTTACTAACGCAAGACGTGGTGTCTCTTGCTAGAGTAAATATCTCAACTACGACTAGTTAGCGGGAACGACAGCCCTTATGAAAGGAAGGAACTAGCCTTTCTCCTTTAAGTTACCGTAAATCATCAAACAAATCTTCGCAACAGCCTCAATGCCTAGCAGAGTATAAAGAACCATCGAAATTTTCCTTTCTGACTTCCTATTTAGAAAGGCTTGGAAAGCAAATGGATGTGGATGCTCACCTCTATGGTACATCGCCAGGACTCTGACGGTCAAGATGTCTATACATCAACTTTCCGTTTGGTCAGAGCATTTTTGTGATGCAACAAAACATCCTACAGTCAATCGTGACGACGGTGATTGAATCTAAGACCACTCTGAGCCTGAGAATTGAGCCATTATTGTTTTCACTCACATGATATAGATGGTAACCATAAAAACAGTTCACCTGAGAAATCCATGTCATCGTCAATGATCTTTTACTTCCTGTCTTTTGACGACGCACACCTGGAAATTTTCATTAGCCTCTGAGTGTCTGTGAGAAAAAAGTACGCACTGGACCAGCGACGCATTGAAAGTGTTATCTATGAAGCCCGTCAAAAACCTTCGAACGAAAGTCTCAAGCGCTCGACAACATACAAAATATGAACAACAGCGACCCGGCGATGCCAACATAGCGGTTCTGTGACAGTTTAAGCTTGGGGAAAATGAAAGTACTGTATTTCCGGGGGGGCTCATTACTCACCATGAAGTAAACGATCTTGGACACATTGAAGGGGGAATACTGTATCACTATGTCAATACTCAGTATTGCGGAGATGAAAAGGCAGCTGATCTGACCCATATATACTTGACCTAGTTGGAATGCGGGACGTATTAGTTGAGGCGTGTATGAGCATCTTCACGTACTTCGTTGTCGAAGGTGCATACTGAAGTAAGTTAGACAGTTCCATTACGAGATGAAGACAGGTACTTACTAGAATCGTATATTAGAGCAGATGCACTTACAGTGTAAAGGTATACTGTAACAATGTTTCCTTCCACTCGTGTAGACACTTCCGCTGGCGGGACAGTACTGGCAAGATCTAGGAAGTAATTGGTAGTATTAGTAGTCATGGTGGATATGAGTGAGAAGATATTCAGCAGCGATGCATTTCATACTTTTAACTTTAAGGGCCAGGGTAGCGAAGAGTCGTCATCTGCATCTGTGATCGCCGAAATGAGACATGACCGACACAGAGCTGAGAAAAAGACTGGAATAGTAGACACGATAAAGCATCACGGCAAGATTGTCTCCGCAGCTGATTGTCGCCCTACTACTGGGCTCAGCATTCCGACCTAATCTTTGAATGACAGTGACGTTGACAACGAAAGATGATTAAAATGTTGCTTTTTTTGCGGCATTGATTGATGTAGTGGGAGTGGGTGAACCTTTAAAATAGTATGAGCAGGTCCAATACAGTGAGGTGGGTCTATTCCGTGCAATATCAGATTTGACGATGAAAAGGTTGATAATGAAAAGCCCACTCACTGAATTTTACTTCCTTCGCATCAGCCCTTCTATAAGATCAGTAAGGAGTAAAGACGAAGCAGTAGTTCCATTGATAAACAAGAAGAATACTGCGGTTTATTTAGTCGACAAGGCTTCTCGCATCTCGATCGTCGCTGCTTCTAACTGCTTTTTTTTTCCAGAATTACCAAAACACCTTCGTCACTTTCATCCAATTTCTGAGATGCACAGATTCAGCTGTTACAGCGATTGCGGAGCCAGTGTCAGTATTGCCGGTGCTCAAGCCTAAGCATCAAGTGTTTATTTCGGGTCAAACGGGACCACGGCCCCACGACGATGTCTTACGTGAACTTGAAGACGTGTCACCATCGGTAACACAATCGAGGACGATGGTAAAAATGAAGAGACCATAGTTCCTGTAGTTGAGATGGCATATCGACGTGCCACTGCCAGAAATCATGAAACAATGTTCAACGTAGATGCACGACGGATAGAGACCAGGACAGCTCCGAGCTCGCGCGACGCGACCCGCAGGACTTGATCGACGTCGACGCGTCAAATGAGTTCATCTTATTTAGCCACGCTGTCGCTGCTCGTTGTCCATCTTACCTCTCACCATCATCCATGACCATCATCCAGTGTCTTTCGATGCTATGGCGGCGCATCTCTCGCTCACATCGCCATAATAATAACATTGCATATCTGTCAAGCACATTTCTTGAATAGTCGCGCCAAAGAGAGGCTCTCAACGCTCTAACACCAAACAAACTTTGGATATGTTAGCTCAAGTGTCTGCACCACCATGACTATTTCCATCCACCATGATTATTTCCATCCACCATGACGACCGCACTACCCGGACATCAATTGCAGTCCACTTTAACCTCACATCCTGCACCACTTGCGGGACCCGTCTCCCTTTTCTGTGAAAGCTTGTCGTCCCTGCCCCGCCTTCACTCCCGTCTACTCTCTTCTTCTTTGACGTCAACACTATTCCCATCAAAGCGGAGTGTGAAACTTACGCAACCGGTGTATAACTTCCCAAGATGCGCCGTTGTCTTTTCGCAGACATGTATCATTATGGAATCTGCGGGTATGGAGGGGTACGTGTTTCCGTCGGTGATCTCAACTGATTCTCATCGGTATGGAGGAACTTATCCTGAGATACCGACTTCCATCTGTCATTTTGGATGGAACTGCACACAATGTACAGCCTGGGATGCGATACCCGATGCGCCCCCTTCTACAACATTGGCGTCTTATTTAGAACCGCAGACATAATCCATATGGAAGCGAATGCACGACTCAAGGAATGCATACTTAACAGGAACGCTATCGTGGTGTAGATGGGCGAGTGCAGTAAAGTTCAGCTGGAACGGGTGCCTCTCAAAGGGTGAAGACGAAGACTGGGGCCTGGGGTCTGGTTTGGATTTGTGTTTGAGGTACAGGTGTAAGAAGTGGTCGCAGGACGGGTAGAATAACAGGAAGGTTTGTTAGAGAGATGCTAATGAAATTTTGGCAGGACAAAGCGGGCTCGTCGACGGCGGTAGACGGGTGCAAGCTCGGGTTTGGGTCAGTCGTAAAGTATGTTGAGTCCGAGAGATGCGAATGCATTACGTCATCCTGAACGATGAGGAAGGGATGAAACCTGATGCTCTCGGGACAGCACAGGACGACGGCAACAGCTTCAGCTCCGTCCAAGAATATCGTTGACGAATTTGTAGAACTCAGAGCAAGGTATATCATTATTGTCCTTCCGAAGCGCTCACCCTCACTCAAATTAAAGGGCGGAAACAATTCGGTATCATGCGCATACGAGTACACAACAATATCATATCATAAATATAAATACAATCCACGCAGCTAATCGATCGCTCGCTTCATTGATCAAAATTCGTACCGCTAATAAATAAGAAACTGAGGACTCGAAATAAACCGCAAACTATAGTAACAGTATATAAAAACCTGGAGACCAGAGGCTCGATTTTCCGAAAGACTTAAGCTACCCCCCAACTTTGAGCCCGAGCGTTTCAAACTATTTCGGATGCGACTGCGATGGATGCACCTGCTAAGTATCCAATGCTTGTAGATTGCGAGTCGTTGCTATCGGAACTAACTTAGCCATAAATCTAAAAGAGATGTTGATGACTCGGACATGAACTTACTGATTACCTTCAAGTGCACCGTTGGGCTCGTCAAAATGCATGCTGCTGATTGTAGAGCGATAGGAGCCGACGTTTGTTCCTTCGTTGACGCCTGCCTCTCCCGCTTCTTTCAGATTGAAGAATATTCGGCTACCAAGGATACACAGGAGTGTCGGGTTTCCGATAGCTACCAACAAAGCTTGTACAGTAAACAGTGGCGAGGAACCCATATCCTCTACAATCTCGCATATCGAGCTGATTATAACCCTTTTTTTCAAGATCTGAGTACGGCACAGAAAAGAGAACGTGAAAGACCCACAAGGCAAAATACACGATTTGGTCCGTTATGAGGACCTTGATGAGCCGTGATCCACGGAACATCCGTAGACGCCAATAGTCCACAGCCTTAACCAGGGCCAATACCAAGAGTAGGGAGCCATATGCAACGGGAAAGCTCCTAGATATATAGACAATGAGTCTGCAAGCAAAACATCGAATCGTTCTACATACCAATCTAAAGCATATAGGAACAGCGGGACAGTGGTCGAAGCACCACACACCGAGATGTTCTTCGCCAAATCGTCACTTTGAACTATAGAAAATTAGTAGAAGTATAGCTTAGACAAAGAAAGAAGAGCATACAGTGGGTAGTTGAAGTAGTAAATATCATCAAAAAAACTTTTGCAGCGCCTTCGAAGCCTAGTAGGCCATAAAGAAAAATCGACATTCTCGCCCCTGCCTTTATTCGGACAAATTTTCAAGGGTAAGAAGAAGCGAAAGCGCACCTTTATCGTACAAAGCCAATACTCTAACAGTTAGAACATCTTCCCGGGCCAGTTAGCGCATCCCAGCAAAAGCATATGAAAATCTTACAGTCGATTGTGATGATGGTGATAGAGTCTAATGGCGCTGTCAACATGCATACGAAAAGACGATCTGTTTTTCACCTACACGAAATACTAGGCAACCATGTATATAATTTACCTAAGTCTCGTATGTTACTTATGCCTCAGATTATTCAGCATTGTAGAACGCACACCTGGGGAGTTGTTAGCCTTTCAAATTAAGTGTAGCAAGAGGCACGCACTCGAAAAGTGTGATGTGAAGAGAATTCTCTTGAGGGCTCATTAGATCCGATTCAACCATAAGGCTTCTACCAAGGACGACTCACGAAGTATGATCAAGATTGACCCAATGATTCCAACATAGCGATTCTCAGATACTCGTAAGCATGACGGGATGAGAAAATCTTTTTAGTCCTCACCAGAAAGTAAACGCCCTTAGTGATCTTGAAAGGAGTAAACTATTTCAGAAGATGTTAATTGCAATTGAGATGGTGAGTATGCTGATGAATTTACCCAGAAATATTTAACCTGATTGAATGGGTGAAAAATTAGTGGAATATTGTACAAGTCGTTCACATACCTCTTTGTCGAAAGTACATACTGACACAAATTAGAAAGATCAAGTAAAAGAGGAAATTCACTCACAAGAATCGTACAACAAAGCTGTTGCTACTATAGCTGACAGGTAGCCAACAATGTAATTTCCCTTTACCCATTCAGACACCTCAACCGGGGTCAAGGCGACGGTGACATCCCGAATGGCAAGGGTAGTATTGAATAGCATGGCGGGCATGAGTCTGATATTGAGAAATGAGGCGCTTTATATACAAGCAACCGCCTTGATAAAAATACAACCTCGCCATCTGTGAAACCGGTAGAAAATGTGTGACAACCAAACGGCAGGGGCCGAAGCGCTACTAGTGGCGATAAGACTCTTGAATGACTCCGAGTTTTGGCAGTCGCATTGTGTATATTGAGAGTTCTGTGCATAACATTTAAACCCAATCTTTCCATATCAGCGCTCTTTTCAAAGATCGATGTTGAGTAAGCACCTGTGCAGTATCAAAAAAAGTCTGATATGGCGGAAGCTACGGCGCACCTAAGGCGTGAAGGCAGGGTCTGTAGGGTGGAGTTAATGCTTACTGGTAAGAGAGTAAAATTGTGAAAGGAAACTCACTTGTTTACCATACTCCCGGTCTAGATTATTTGCGGTTTTTCTAAAGAGCATCAGCGATTCAGCAGTCCGTTCAGGCGACAGACAAGACTATCTTCGATCTGGACTACGGTCGCATCTCGTCAAGAAATTCTGAGTTAATCAGCGCATATTCCATCGACATCTTTAGATCAGTTCTACCAGCGCCTTCATATCTTGTGTCTCGCTTTTTTTTAGATCCGCAGATTCGGACGGCATATCAGATAACGAGGGTAGCCCGATATCAAGTGTTAATGCCTTGCGTAAATTTGAAGATATGATGCCAGCTTCGACGCAGAACAGGTGGGTTATAGGTAGGAAACTATTCAGAACAAGATGTAAACTTGAAGATGGCACATCGACGTGACAGAAGGACATGGAAGACAGCGGACAAGTTGCATGCTCATGCTCATGGCTGCTTGGGCGACGCGAACGGATTTTGTACTTGATCGACGTCGACGCCTAGGACATAGTCTTCGGGATACCCTCACACCTCATCTCATCTCATTTCCTCATTCACACTCCCGAGCTCAACGTGGTCATCGTCACCTCTTTCCCGCTGTGCAGATGCACCTACTTCTCCTATCTCCGCATTCATATTCTTTATCTTCTTCGGAAACATACTACGAATGTCTACGCTGAAGATAGGATTGGAGAATTAGCAAAGACTTCAAGATCGCGAGGATGGACCGAAGACTATGTCCTAGTAGGCGTCTCGACCAACCACTTCTTGGAAGGTCTTCAGAAGTGCACCCAGTACACCTACCAAGCAAGCCATGAATAGCTTGAGTACGTTCACCTCGCAATACGCAGCAACGAATTCTGAAGAAAGGCCATCCTTTTCGATTAGAGCCATCCAAACCCCTCCAACAGCTCCCTCAAATGGTTCATCCATCATGGCGCATACCGCCAGAAACTCAATGCAGTCGGTTTCCCCAAGATCCTCGAGGTACCCTTTCCACCGTCTTACAAATGCCCGTCTCCTCCTTCAACTTCTTCAAACATACCGTCGACGCCTATCTATGGAACACAACGCCCCGAAGGAGACTTATCGTCTCATTCATTGCGTGCCCTCAAGGGAACCCTGCTTATGGAAATTAACATGTGGCTTCATCAATGTCCTTGGTCGGTCCCCGAAGACGAATATGAATGCGACGGACGCGCATCCTGGAAAGAAACCACCCGCATGACCACTTGGAAGCGAGTGCGCTCAATGCGCAGGCTACGGTGCACTACTCTGTACGTTTCCTTCTACGATACGGGTAACTCGAACGGAGATGACGGTAGGACCTATATGAGGGTTAAGACGTAGCTCATAGTGGACGACAGTGCCAAGGAACGCGCACTTGAGAGCGCTTCATAGCTAGGCCATGAGGTGCGCCACTCAATAGTCGCCGTCTGTCTCCCGACCCGACTCCTTAACACTGATTTTGTCGACATGCATTCGCTCTTATTCCCTATGCTCCCAATTGAACTCGAAAAGAGCTTCATCTCTCATACTTACATAGATCCCCTCTCCTGCTAAACGTACCATACACCCTCTTTTGATCATCCACGCTTAGGCTTTTGGGGTCAAAGAACAGAGCGGGAACCTCAATTTACAAATATTTGGTTTCCCCCACATACTTTCCCTGGTGTGGACTTCTAAAAATTTCAGTTGTTTGAACGTGCAGTGAGCCGGGGCGAAGGATTTGTGGCACTCGTACCGCAAACGTTCATGGCAACAATGTTCCGTACATATATATGCTGTCTGAACAAATTTATTCAATGAAGACACTTAGGTTACTAATGCATGCAGAAACCTTTCATCGGATTGCAACACCAGGTGTCGGCGCGTGAGCACCTCAAATGCCTTCAGAAGCATCTAAGACGGAAGTAACTATCACAGAACCAACGCCAACGGATACATCCCCTGTTGACCATGAGCCACTACTTCCAGAATGTTACCAGTCAAGATTGCATCGCAGAGGGTAAGAACTCACCGATCGCCTTCTGTATTAGGCTCGCCGAAATAAATAACACTTGTATTGGAATGATGAGAATCAGCATTTGTTCCTTCGTTGACGCCTGCCTCCCCAGCTTCCTTCAAGTTGAAGAACATCCGGCTTCCAAGTATGCACAGCAGTAGAGGATTTCCCGCGGCAACTAGCACGTTTTGTGCTATGGGCACCTCCGAGAACCCAGTCCGGGATAGGATCTCGATGACCGAGCTCATTATGGCGCTTTATTTGAAATAAGAACTGTTCCCCGGAAAACGGAAATAAGGTACTCACGCAGCGAAGTACATAACTTGGTCCGTTATGAGAACCTTGAAGAGCCGTGAGCCGTGAAAATGCTTTATTCGCCAGAAGTGTATAGCCTTATATAGGGCCAGTACTAATAGTAAGAAGCCGAATATGGGAGGAATGCCCCTATGCAAAGAAAGTGAGCAGTATCCGCATGGAATGTAATCAAAATACCAATCAATAATTATGAAGAATGATGGGATGATAACTGCATCTCCACAGGTCTGAGCGTCCGCTGCTAAAGCAATGACCTTGACTATTGTTGGAAATTCAATTATATTCCAGCATAGATCGAATGCAACCGTACTGACCTTCCTTCGCTAACGTTGTATAAATCATGAAAGATGATTTTACAATAGCTTCAAAAACCAGCAGAGTATAGAGGACGATCGATAAGTTCATCGCTGTTGATCTAAGTTGTTAAACGCCGTTCGGGTGAAGAGATTCAATAACGCACGGTTATGGTACAAAGCCAAAACCCTGACGATCAAAATATCTGATCACAAAGGTTAGTTCAACATAATGGCGGACTCTAGAAACTTACAATCGATAGTGATGATGGTTATGGAGACTAGATATTTCTTCAATCAACGAAATGAAGCTCTTATCGATTTCACTCACAAGATATACCAGGTGCCCAGTCAGCCAATTTGCCTTGAGAATGTGACAGCATGTGTATGCGTTTTATTCAACTCGATTATTAACGTACGCACACCTAGAGAGGATCATTAGACTTTAAAGACACTATAATATCATAACTTACTCGGATTCTGTGACATCGAACGAGAACTCTTAAATGATGATCAGCTCGGGCTCAAACTCTTAATAATGCTAACGTACGAAGCATTTCCGAAATCGCTCCGATAATCCCGATATAACGATTCTAAAGAACACTCACAATCAGAGGAAAAGGCATGTTCTATCGCTAAGCTCACCATGAAATAGCTGGCCTTGCTCAAGCTGAGTGGACGAGACTGATTTGGATCGTGTTTGTGGATGCAACCGTATACCTTTTCTCAACAACGTACCCAGAAATATTGCGCCTAATAGCTGTATGTCAAAACATTATCATTCATGGGGAACAGCAGAGAAATCTACGCACTTCTTTGTCGAGCGTGCAGACTGGGGTGTGTCAGAGTTCGCCCATTTAGAAACGAAGAAATAGACTATACTCACCTGCATCATAGAATAGCGCGGAACTTACTGCTATGTTGAGGTAAGTCCCAATGAGGTCTTCTTCAACCCGTGAAGGGACCACAATAGGCGGCACGGTACCAGAAATATCTCGAAGAGCAAGAGAATCGTATAGGGACATGATGGGAGATGTAGGCTGGTATTGACATCACCGTATTTTATATCATCATAGTTTGGCCGCGCATTCATCACTCTTGCCTCTTGAGAAGTCCGGGATATGGAAAAAATGCATACCTGAATGAATAGGCGCCACAAACGCCCCCGGCGAGCTCGAGAATGCTACCGTATGCATTGATCGTTATCTTACGCTTTCGAATTTGATCGTTACACTTCGGTTAACTTGACCTTCATTGACTTGGGTACTGATTCCGATTTCGATACCAACACATGGCATGGCAAGGTTTTGATGGAAGCATTTAGCCGCTGAAGAGAATTTCGGAAGGTCCTAGTACAGTCCACTCACCAGAACTCAGCAGAATTAAGTTACAGAAGAAAGTTTGGTATAAAGTTGATTGGGGCGCTTCAAAATGAGAAGTCCTTCGGTCGTTCAGCATGACATGGGTGAGCGACGGAAGCCTCGGGCGCGGTGGGATAGTTCTTGCATTGATATTCGGGAAGTCATTTTCGGTATCTATATACATAGCAAAGCCGACTTTACTAGTCCGCGGGACGATTAAAACCTGGTGTCGAGCACTGGCCGCAGATCGAAGGTTCTGAAACATTTTGGTCAAAAATTCGCTACAACATGGTAAGAACTCACTCGCCACCCTCAACACCAGGCTCATAGAAATGTATAATACTTGTGTTGGAATGATCAGAGTCAACATTTAATCCTTCGTCAACACCTGCCTCTCTAGCTTCCATCAAGTTGAAGAACATCCGGCTACCGAGGATGCACAGGAGCGTAGGACTTCCTGCAACAGACAAGCAGACATCTTGTACCGAAAGCCGCGACGAAGTTCGCAGATCGGTTAAGATTGCGCAAATAGAATTTACGATTACTCTTCGTAGAATGAGAAAGAATGAGAACAGCGTTGTTAGGTATAAGTTCAAAACAAACTTACGCTGCAAAGTACATAATCTGGTCCGTCAAAAGGACCTGGATCAGCTGTGACCCGTGTAATGCATTTTTGCGCCAATAGCCAACAGCCTTAGCCAGAGAAAGTGCCAAAAGCAGTGCGCCAAAGCCTATGGGAGTGACCCTGCAAAGGCGGGTAAGTGGGTAGAGTAAGTATTGGGTAAGAGACATACCAATCGATATAAACGAAAAAGTGCGGGAGAGTATTTGCTATAGCACAGGACGTGGTATCTTTGGCTAAGTTCACGAGTACAACTAATGACAAGTCGCAGAAACTTCAATATGAATAGGGGAGATACGTACTGCTCTGTGAATAGTTACCGTAAATTGTCAAAAAGACTTTTACGGCAACTTCAAGACCTAGCAATGTATACAAGGCAATCGACAATCCTCTCCCTGAGTTCCCTCCAGCGAGTTACATCAAATGGGATTATTTAATGCTCACTTTTGAAATATAGAGCCAAAACTCTGACGACCAGGATATCTAGACAAAGAAATTAGACGTTAATATCGAGTTACGTTGAGATCTTACAATCCATAGATATAATCGTCGTTGAGTCTGTCTCTGAACTATCAGCGTACGACAAGAATAAGTATGCTCCCACATACACGAAACATCAGGTAACCATCTGTACAACTTGCCTAGATATTCACATCGTTCGTTGAGCTTTCAAGCGCATGATATACGCAAAATCGTACACCTGTAGTTGTTCATTATCCTTGAAAAGCAGAGAAGTTTATGACCTACTCAGGCAATGAACCGTTCTTAACGGGCCCTGAAAGGACACTTAATCAAACGATGAAGTCCGTTGTTCACCAACGCACAGAAAATAGTCAAAATAGATCCAACAATGCCAATATAGCGATTCTATGACTTCCATGAGGATACATTGCTCGGACGCCACGGTGCCTGACGCACTAAGTAATAAATGATCGTTGGCGTATTGAATGGGGCAGGCTGTTTTTTTCCGTGTCAATGGATTACGAATCAACGAGAGTACATAAAAACATACCCAGAGATATTTTACCTGTAAAAGGCAGATAAAGTTTCAGTGGCGAAGTACACGAGCACTTTCACGTACTTCTTTGTCGAAGGTGCAAACTGGAGAAAATAAGAGGATTCCCTTTCTGGGTAGAGCTGGATGTGCTTACGAGAATCGTAGACTAATGCGGATGCTAGCACAACGAAAAAATATACCTCAGCGGTATCTTCTCTCATCTGTTGGGCCACCACGCTTTGGGGCAGGGTATCGGTGACGTCTCGAAGAGTTATGGTGGAATTAGACATCATGCTAGAAGAAGACGAGATAGAGGTCAGTTACAACGCCTGTGACACTGGTATCAGGCAGAGTATTGGATTTTGTCGAGTTTGCCACCAAGGTATGGGTCCAGTGGACTGAGATGAATATCGATGTGAGGCTGGGGCTGAGCTGACACCAATCCGGCGCGTGATGGTGATGTTTCTTAGCACATGCACCCTAATCCGAATATCACGCTGCAGTTTCAAAGTTCAGAGCTAGGCGCTTAAGTCAACCTCGAGGTCATTGATGATACTGTGCGTGCTGTTTGATGAACACCTGACGTGCGGGCATGAAGTAGCGTTAAACAGCATTTATCTGAGCTATTGAAGCTGAAGAGAAATCAACTTTAGAAGGCTGCTGATATCGTAATTTGGGGGCTTTGCGACTTTCGAACAAGTTTGGTCTGCGTTTTCTTTCACATAAGATGTCCCATTGACATTTGAAATATTTGAGGATCAGGATAGTGCGGTGCTCCCTGGACCGAGAACTACTGCAACAATCAGCACAGCGATCATATTTTGTGAAAAGACCCACTTGGCATCGAAGTCCAGCAGATGTGATCATCTTGATCATTGAAGACATCATATTCGATGTTTCAACGAGAAAAGATCATCATGAAAAGTCGTAGCTGAATAGGGCGCGTATCTACAATCACCTCAAGTGCGTCACCTTCTCACTTCTATATTCCAACCCACCACGTCCACAAAATCATATTGCTATCGACAATAGCTCCTCCGAGGGCTGCGTCGAAGCTAACGAAGCCGATAGCTCCCCAGCGAGTCTTGCATCTTGAGCTAAAGGATTGGTGATGGTTTCAACATCCATGAGGACGTCGAAGTGTCGCAGGGTTACAAAGGGCAGTGCTCAAATGTATTCCAAGAAAGCGATAAGATTCAGCTGAACAATAAAGCGACATCTCATGAGAGAGCCAATGAACAAGGAAAGCATAGGGCAGGCCGTGATTGCGACGAACTTGACAATATGCAGAGCTTCCTACTCTCCATCGGATCTCCTCCGAATTGACTATTGTACCTCGAAGGAGACCGTCAATTCTTTGGTCGACGATTTCCATTCCGCTCTGTAGCGGTATAACAGACATGGGTATCTTTGACAGAAGCAATTGGGCGCCAGAAGAAGTGATGGGCAGTCCCAACCCAGTCGAGCAACTCCAAACGAAACCGCGAATAGTTTATTCTTCATAAAGGAGGAAGAAGCACGTAAGAACATGAAGAAGTGGTTCCCTTCAACTAACGACTTACTTTCTCGTCACAATTCGTCAAGGTACTGGCTTGTCTGGTTGAGCACACCGAGACCGGCGCTTAGACGTCGGTCTTGCATAACTTCCTTCCACCCAATTCGCGCGTGAAAACATCAGAGTGCTCGCCATGCATAATACATGGCACCAGGCGAGTTGATCACGCTTCGAAACGATATGCGCTTCTTAGATCGGTGAAGAGTTGAGGCTACGGGCGCGGTGGGATACTTCCCGCCTTGATGTCCAAAGGCGCTTCGGCGACGCTAGATGCGGGGAAGAAGGTACAGTATTTCCTTTCGAATCCAACTAGGGATAGCATCCATCTGATTGACAAGATGCTTGCAAAGCGTTCGATGGGCATTCTTCAGGTCGAGGTTCATCTTGCTGTTCCACTAAACAATACGAAACGACAGGCAAGGCTGTGTTAAGTCATGTAGTTACGAGATGTACCACAAACTTACAATGATTCCAATGCCAGCTCACTTCACGAAAAAGCGAACTTGTACGCGCACTCGCAACGCTGCTGGCATGTTGATGGTCGAAATCCAAGAACACCTCCGCTGCAACGAACTTGAAAAATGTGCAAACAAGCGCAAGCAACGCGATTCGCGTCTTCATTGCAATCCAGCTTCGGACGTCACCCTCTCTCCTAGTCCCTTCTTCCAAGCTCTTTGGGAAACCCCTGCCTCCCAAAGCATCAAAATGAGCATCCGAGTAGCAACGGTGAGTACCATTTAAGCCACACTGTACTGTACCAAAAAGAGGTCATCTAAACGAACGATATCTAACAGGTGAACGACATGATGGGCATGCAGGCCTGCAATACGCAGAACCTGCCCGAGAACTATACGTTGAAATACTGTGCGTATATTGTGACCTTGTCATGATACCCAAAAGAGCTTATAGAAATGGTTGATCGTGTGTACTGTGCCAACTGCGAAAGCAGATCTGTACCATATCATGTCCTGGCCTACGCTCTCGTTTGTGGCGGAAGACGAGAAGGGTCGCATCGTAGGCTACATCCTTGCCAAAATGTACGATAATACCCATTTCTTTCATTTC
Source organism: Hymenochaete sp. R1 (assembly GCA_019400425.1). NCBI lineage: Eukaryota > Fungi > Basidiomycota > Agaricomycetes > Hymenochaetales > Hymenochaetaceae > Hymenochaete > Hymenochaete sp. R1. The sequence continues at coordinate 62,318 of JAFREE010000018.1, forward strand.
TCAAAGTCACGGAGCTGACTTTGTTATCGGAAATGTCTGATAGGGAAGATGACCTACAAGAAGGGGAGGAACCGCACGGGCACGTCACCTCCATCTCTGTCCTGCGAGGCTACCGCCGGCTCGGGATCGCGAAACGGCTCATGCTGCAAGCTCGTAAGTCCTGTTTCTGAACCCCCGTAAAACCTCTGCTCACGAACGCCTGCTTTCCGTCATCGTTAATCCACCCATGGAACTCGACTCGCCTCACCTTGCCTCGTTCGACTCTCCACGTACATCTACCTCACCCACTCGAAATAGAGGACCAAATGTCCACTGTGTACCGTGCATCGTACGTATCACTACATGTTCGCAGGTCCAACAAGGCGGCCATCGGATTATACCAAAAGACATTGAAGTTCAAGGAGGACAAAATAGAGAAATCATATTGTGAGTACGCATGTCTTGCACTCTTTCACAGCATTTCGCACGGCCTTCGTAAAAGTCTGCTGACTATGCCCTTTGAAATTTTAGACGCTGATGGTGAAGATGCGTATGCGATGCGGCTGAAGTTCGATCCGGCTTCATGACGTGGGGGGCCATAGATTGCATAGGAGTGCTAGGTGTGTAAGGTACAAATGGTGTATACAATTCGTTCATCTGTTATACAAAAAAGTAGTATCTACGGTAATATAAATGGCAGTGTAAGCTTGAGGATCGGGGTCGCTTTCCTAAATCTAAACACTTCCTTCCTTGAAGCTAATCTCTTCAGACGTCCGGCCTCTTGAAACAGCGACGGCTTCCCTGATAATCTTTGCTGTCTCCAATCCCAGTGAGTAGTACGAGTCGTTCGTACCGGGCTCGAACATGCCTACATGAGCATCAACCTCGTTCTCGGCGAGATTGTTTTGACAAAGGGAGAAATGCGAAAGGAGGGTCTGGCTGGAGTTCGAGGGAGGGAGGACGATGAACGTTCGAGAGGTGGAATGCTCAGCATTCGGAGGAAGGGATGTATAAAAGCTTTAAAATGCCCAAATTAACAAGGAACTGAGCCACGACGGGAGAACAAAAAGAGAATACTCACTCTCGGAACCCAACTCCCAACATCTCTTCGATCTCCACGAGCTTCCCAACACGCCCCTTCAACTTCTTCTCGTCCCACAACGTCCCAACATACTTCATATGATCCGTCGCCCACGTATACCCCTGCCCAATATCTTCCCTCTTATAATACGCAGCGCCAGCCGCCATACCACTCAGCACCAACCCACCAACGCCATACGCAACCGGGACAGCCCATTTCGTCCAACTAGAAGCAGAGTCGGAGACAGGCGAAGCTGTGATGGCTCCAGCAGGCTGCGTGGCGCTTGCTGATGTTGCAGGTGAAGAAGATTTGGAGAAAATGGCACTGAGGGAGGTGGCGGCGTTTTTGGCGGTTTGGGCGTAGCTTAAGGCTTTGGTGGCGCTGTTCTTGAAGACGAAGGGGTGGAGTCCGAAGTACTTTTGGATGTACTTTAGCTGGAACCGATATTAGGAATGCTTGCGCATGGACTCACGGGAGTGTCAAAAGCTATGCAGGCGATGATCCTAGGCCAAAGAGGAGCTCTCTCGTCAGGTCTGGAAGTGACCATACCGATGAGAGAATCTGCAGCGACGAGCCCTCCCATACTGAATAACACACGAATTCAACTCGGACCCAATCACTTATAAGCCACGAAAGGCGTACCTGTGCCCACAGAGTATGATCTTCGCCTTCCCAGCACCCCCTCCACAACCATTAGCGTTCTCCCTCTCGACCGTTAACGTGGTCAGCCAATCCGCGAAGCGTTCCACGGCAGCGCTCTACGATCACCGTAAGCACCCATTACTGCGACAGCCCCGGCAGTGGCACGTACCAACTCTCCTTTCGTCTGTTAAGTCCTGTCAGCATACAGAAGACCCGGAGAAGCCACAGACAAACGCACCTCATACGCAGGGAACACGATCGACTCTACGACGACATTCGGTATCGTCTCAGCAACGATATGCCGCAGCCGCTCAGGGAACTTCGCAAACGTCGTGTCTGTTCCCTTAAACCTATATACATACACGTTATGAGAGCTAAATTCTAAAATAATAATATAGTGAATGAAAATAAGAACGTACCCGTGAATGAAGACTATGAGAAGGAGTTCTGGTGGAAGCGTCGATGTCTCATTCGACGGGCAAGAACCGGGTGTGGACGATATTTCTCCTGTAGGTTGATCGTTATCGCTATTCATGACCTATAATCTAGTTTCTATGGTAAACTCAAGGTCCTGATTTTGTCAAGTCGTTGGAAGAGAGGAAGTTGGAGGTACAGCTTCCGCACGCGCAGCACCGACGGACCGAGATCATCGGAGAATGCTATATTTAGAAATACAATTCGCACGCAGAATCCCGAGTTTCTCGGAGGGCTAGTGCTACTGTTGATGGCCCTTCGACTTACGAAACAAATACATTTACAGAAACCAAGTCCACGAATGAACGATTTTCTGTTGCAAACATAGCAAACAACCTGGACTGAGGAAAGACCATCTAAATAATGGCTATTCAATAAAAGCTCTGATTTCTGTTACTATCGAAGAACAACATTTTAAAACCTATAGTCCTCAAGGGGGAGAAGCAGAAACTCGGTGAAAAAAAGAAACGCAGCAGAAGAAGGGTATTCAATCGGCCGAATAAAGATCGAAGGGAATTGACGGAGCTGGGTACGAACAAAGAGCGAGAGCTTATTTGCAAGAGAGGTAAGCGCAAGAATACGGCAAACCTAAGGATGCTAAATAAAACCCAAAAGCACCGCGCGAAAGAGCTTAAAGGACGCCGGCGTCGCCAGGACGACCGCTCGGAAAGGTGAAAAGGGTACAGAAAAAGAGTAAAGGAGTGGACAGTGGATGAAAGAGGCGTTACGCCATTTTCGTCCGCACATATTTAGTTGAGAGGGGTTGAGATCTACAGTATCGAGACTTATAATGCATCGTGTCCGCGGGTAAGAAAGAAAGAGGGAAAATTATAGCATAATAAAGGCGATGGGGGATTTAACACCCGTCGACCAGGGAGTTCCTCGGTATTAGTTGCTTGAAATCATCAACCCAGGTGGTGAGGTTTGGGTTTGTATAAGCTTCATTATATCTGCAATGATAATTAGCGTGAACGTTAGCACAAGGATATACTTAGCCGCAGACTTCGAGATACGTACGTCTCGATGTAATCCGCAGTTGGGAAGTCCTCTGGATCGCAGCCTACGTTCTTCTGTCCCTTTTTCTGATAAACACGTACATAGTCAATGAGCATCGTCGATGGGAACGGCAGTTGATCCAACTCGACAGTTTGGAAATTTGTCGACATGGCGAATTGAACGATAATATACTAGAAGACATGCGCAGGCCGAGTTAATAAAACAAAAGCCTGGCATTATGAACGATGTTAAAAAAGTAAACACACCATAGGTTCCTGAGGTACCGGACGAGAACTGATATTGACCCTATTGTCAGCCGCAAATCCCGCAGCCATGGCGGTCCAGGCATGTTTTTTGTTCGCAACCCAGAGGATGTATGCATTATCGAACCCCGGTTCATATTCAAATCCATAAACGGAGAAACATCCACCAATAACGCCCGTATAACAGTTCTGATTTGTGTCCGTCACGACCGATGCCGCTTGTTCTGTTCATGGATTAGAAATTGCACACGAGGCACCAATGAAGGAGACTTACGGTAAACGCCACCTGTATAAGTGTTCATTTCAGTGATGCTGGGATCTTGGATGATCATATTTTCCGATGTGTTAAACCACATATAGCTTGAGAAAAAGATATTAATATCATCAGATTGTTTCAGATTTGGCTTGAACTCACGCATAGTTGAAAGGTGCCCATTGGCCACTCTGACTCACTTGACCAACACTGTCAGTAATCTGAGCCTCCAAAATGTCAATTTCAGGAGCGCCTCGCCCGACATAGGTGCCATCTTCATGCTTCGGGCCGGGATGGCTTTGTCCCTCGCAAGTGCAACGCGACAACCGCTGGCCGGGTAAGTAAGAGAGAACGCCGCCGTTGCCCGCATCACCGTCGACGGTGGCAAGATGAGGCTGTCCGTTGATAGTTTGGTTAGGCGCTGTTCCTACGTCGCAGGCGTCATACGTGTAAGGCCACATGCCATCCAAAGTCGCGCCATAACCAGCACGACCGAGGTTACCCATAGCAAACCTGGACAAAAAAGAGCATGAAATTGAATGAGACCACGATTCGGCCCGGGTGTAGTGATGTATGCTCACACCGATGGCCAGAAGCCGCTGTCGGTTATTCAATGGTGAGATCGCAAAAGAAGAGGGCTAGCAGCAACAGAAAAACGTACGTAACATCTGTCACGCCCGGAAGAGATGCGTTCACTTCGATATAGCCTCCAGTGAAACAGAACTTATTCCAAGTCGTGATGTGACCAGACTGATAGTTTAAGCCGTGGGTCTCCTTCGCAGACATCGTGATTTGAAGCGCCTGTGATATTCATTTTGTGAGCATGGAATCACACTTCTTTACTGAAAAACTGCGCACTCCATTGACCGTGGTGACAGCCGCCGGGTCAAACCTTGGACAATGTTCAATGAAGGACATAAAATGTTCGAAAAGCAGCTAACCATTCCATATCATTTGTTGACCAGTAGTGCAAATCAACTGCTTCCCAGTAAGGATCGTCGCCGGGATAAAAAGAACGACCCTCTTGATTAAACTCATCCGAAAAGACGAGTTCCATTTCGGTATTATCGTACCAACTCCCTTTCGTGTACGCTTCTGACGGAGTCTCTGCATCGATGAGACCGAAGTTGCCTAGTGATGGGATCTGTAGGATAAATTTTTTGTATATCAATAAGGGGGTCTGACCAAGAAATACAAACATGCCTGGCCCGTGCCATTCGTCCCCCCAATGTTGAACCCTCCAAGATTTGATAATTGCTGCTTTGTAAAATGCGAGACCACTGGGTAACCGGCACTTTGTAAACGAAATGAAATTATAAAGCAATACTGCAAAAAAAAAGAAGAAAGAAATTGGACCGTACAATAGTCCGAGGAGGCCAGCGATGAGAACAAACAAACAGCCTATATTCACAAGACCGCGCTGGGTAAGAGCGAGAGAGTCTCCTTTTAATTTCGTTTTAGCGTCGGGATTATGGAGATAATCATCATCTTCGACAAGGTCCGGAGATAAATTCGCACCCCATTGCCTGGGATCGGCGGACAACGAGTACTACAAGGTCGCGAGAAACGGAAGTATACGTGGTGGCAGAAGCATCAGTGCATTTGGCAAGATAGGCACGATCAACCGATATCAATCGTATTTACCTTGTCCGTAACACGAGATTGTGAACCGACAGACTGACGATCTCCGTAAGGAGTGCCATTCTAAACATGATGTCAGTTGATTTTGAAGTGGAATCGTGAGGGCCGAAGAAGGAAGACAAACATAGTTATGAGTATCGAGCAAACTATTGTCGCTGCCCGATGAGTTCCTCTGTGGGTTGCCGGACCCCATGAACGCAGGAAAGAGCTTTTGACCTCGACTCCCTCCTTGCCCGGGAAGGAGAGAGACAGAAGAGCTGGACGGATACTGTTGTGGAGTGGGCAACCTTGATCCATAGTCAAACGGATCTTCGTGGCCTCGCGCCTGGTAGGCCATGATGAATGACCAGCAACACTACAGACGGTGTACTAGTACGCGCGCAGCTCAGAGCACAGAACCAAAGAACGTGGAGAAAATGAGAGAAAGGATGACGAGAAGATGGAGGTGAGAAGGGAAAGAGGAGGAAAGTGGAAAATAACGATGAGCGAATTTGAATAAGGGCGGGAATGGATGGCAGTTATTATGGCGACCGACGGTGAGAGAGCGGGGATCGTCTTCTCCCGCCGCAGTACAATATTGGCCCATCAGGTAAGCATTTATTTATAGACTCAATCAATTACAATTACCCGTTAGGATAGGCTTGTTTCTGGGTGGGTGGCTTCGAGAATATAGCCGGCATTTCCAGGATATCTTCGGGAAAACACAGTACAAGAAACGGAGAGTGTCGGTGGTCATGGCGTTGAATCATCATCATCATCATCATCAGTTTATCAGTTCGAGTGTCAGCATCCAGTTTTGAGAACAGTCGTAAGCTGTTATTGTCACTTCACAAGCATTAAGTCCTTGTCTGTATTTCGAGAAAACGAAGGTGTAATGTTCTGGAGAGCGAGGCCATAGTAGTAATAGTGAACGACAGCACCAGAAAGTCGACGCACAACATGATGGTCAAGTCCAACTAAGCGTAATGCCCTTTAAGGCAAGAAATTCTCACTACAAGCTCTCGCTGGCCACTACCATTATGATTATAATCCGAGTCCTTTCCTGTCCAACTTCTTTCAACCAACGGTGGATTCAATGATGCCACAACCGCGCACATGTTACATTCACTTCTTATCTGATTTAGACAAACCGATCGCCCGGAGGTATAAATATCAGAAATTCAAAGGCCATATGCTAGAATCATACGAAAGAACTCCGAGTCCATATCGATCTCTACAACCTCGAATCCCTGTTCGCCCTACGTTCCTCTCGCTCCTTCTTCTCCTTTCTTTCCAAATAGTCTGCAACAATGGCCATCGTTGTATCGTAGGTGAAATGGAGGGTCGGGCAAATCGGATACTGACTCCATCTGTCCTTGTTCTCCTTCCACACTAAAATATATCCGCCTAGACGCTTCAAGACATCATGTTCCGTGCCTGCGCGGGGGTCTATCGAAGGAGCCCCTGGTGCAGGCGCATCCCTGTCAAACAGCTGAGACAACCAACGAAGGTTTTCGTTATAATCGTTGACCGCAGTATTGTTGGTCGCTACTTTTGGCCACGCGGCCTTCATGGAATTCGTCGCGTACCATTCCCAAAGGTTCTTCTGAACCCTGCTCTCATCTAGTTCGTCGGTGCATTTCTTCTCCTTTACCAACCTCAGCTCTTCGGCCCAGAAGTCTCTCGAAGCTGCCAGTTGTTGCTTGGTGAACTTTCCACTGAAGTCGCACTCGCCGCGTTCCAACTCCCCGAGCTTCCGCTCGAAGACATTCTTTTTCTTCTCGAATAAGGATTCAGCAAGTTTGATACAGTCATCGGAAACTGCAGAACTTTTGATAGTCGCCGACAATCGGGTGCGTTCAATGTCACCAGTCTCGGCTTTGGTTTGAGTGAACAAAGCCGGCATTAGCACACGTGCTACAGACTAAGACTTCGCCCACCTACCAAGATAAGTTTCTGCAGCTTTGAGTCTGCTGTCTTTCGACTTCAACAAGATAGTCTCGGGAGAGTTGGTGGGATTGGAAGACATCTTAAATTTATAGTGTCATTCCGGTGGAAGTTTGTCGATTCCTTTGGATTTTATAGCGTTTCAGCAGCTGGAAAGTGGCGTCTCGGGGTTAAATATCTCGCGTTCGCCATCGCTTCACTTGCGACGATAGTGTCTCATTTGAGCGAGCATACGCTAAAACATTCTGTGGCAACGAATCGAACGCAATTCATCTTGCCCGCGTACCTGGCGAAGAACTGCAACCAGGGCGAGCTCGACTCACTTTCGCGAATCTGTAACTGAGACGAATCTTTAGACTCGGTAGTGCCGCTGTTATTGCCACTTCACGAGCATCAGGTTCTTGTCTGTATTTTGAGAAAACGATGGTGTAGCGTTCTGGAGAGCGAGGTACTAGTGAAGACAACACCAGAAAGTCGACATGGTCAGGTCCAACTAAGCGTGATCCCTTTTATGGCAGGGAATTCTCACTACAACTTGTACAAGCTCTCGCTGGCCCGAGTCCATCACGGACTGAGACCTTTCCTGTACCCCTTCTTCAACCAACGGTAAATCCAATGATATCACGGCCGTGTACATGGTACATCTACTTCTTATTCGATTTAGACAAGCCGATCGCCCGGAGGTATAAATATCAGAAATTCAAAGGCCATATGCTAGAATCATACAAAAGAACTCCGAGTCCATATCGATCTCTACAACCTCGAATCCCTCTTCGCCCTCAGTTCCTCTCGCTCTTTCTTCTCCTTCTTTTCCAAATAGTCTGCAACAATGGCCATCGTTGTATCGTAGGTGAAATGGAGGGTCGGGCAAATCGGATAATGACGCCATTTGTCCTTGTTCTCCTTCCACACCAAAATGTGACTGCCCAGGCGCTCCAAGAGGTCGTCCTCCGTGCCTGCGTAGTGGTCTATTGAAGGAGCTCCTGGTGCAGGTGAATCGTTGTCAAACAATTGAGGCAACCAACGAAGGTTTTCGTTATATTCCCTGGTCTCAGCATTGGTGGTCGACTGTGATGGCCACGTGGTCATCATGGAATTCATCGCAAACCATTCCCAAAAGTTCTTCTTAACTCTGCTTTTATCTAGGTCACCAGTGCCTTTCTTCTCCTTCACCAGCCTCCGCTCTTCGGCCCAAAAGTCTCTCGCCGCTGCCAGCTGTTCCTTGGTAAACTTTCCGCTGAAGTCGCACTCGCCGCTCTCCAACTTCTCGAGTTTCTGCTCGTAGACTCTCTTTCTCTTTCCGAATGCGGATTCAGCGAGCTCGATGTCTCTATCGGAGATTGTGGAACCTTTGATAGCCACCGATAATTGGGGATTATCAATGCTACCAATCTTGGCTTTGGAGCGAGTGGCAAATTCGCCGTCAGCGCATATGCTACGTATTGAGAGATTTTCCACTTACCAAGGTAAGCTTCTGCAGCTTTGAGTTTGCTGTCTTTCGACTTCAAGAATATGGTCTCGGAAGACTTGGTGGGGCTGGAGGACATCTTGAGGTTACAGTACCGTTGCAGTGGAACTTTGCCAATTCCATTGCATTTTATAACGTTTCAGCCAGCAGCCGGGGGTGCCAGTGGCGTCTCGGGGTTAAACTTGGAGAATACGCTATCGCTTTACTTGCACCAACAATGTCTCATTCGAGCAAGGAAACGCTAGAACATTCTGTGGCAACGAACCGAACGCAATTCATCTCACCCGCGTACCTGGCGAAGAACTGCAAGCAGGACGAGCTCGACTCACTTTCGCGAATCTGTAACTGAGATGAGTCATTAGCCTCGGTAGCGCCTCCAAATCTTCTCCGAGAGCCTCTTCCTCCTCTCAATCTCGGTCTCCGAGAAAGTTCAAGTTACGCGTTTTTTTCGGTATCGAGATTCACGGCTGTTGACGGCAGCCCCATATACTAGCGGTGTAAGCGTCGCTCTTCGCCGTAACTCAGTCGAGTGAGAAAACCGGACACCCGTTCATCTGCTCTGCGCCATTTGGTCGCATTGCTTGTGCGAGAAACTCCATCCATCTCCATTGCTTCTAAATAAATATCGTGATATGTACCGGACTTGTTCAATTGGTGAACGAGGGCAGATTGCGATTGCTTCGTGCTTCGTGGATGTCCGTTGAATCTTCGGCTTTCCTCATCTACAGACAATTAGCTTACTGAGTCTTAAATGATTCATAACATACATGTATATCTCCCTTCTGGCGTTTGCCTAGCTAAAGCTGAGTTTGAGTACCCGATTATAAATGGTTGACAATGTATGTCTCATGTCCTCTTCGGTGGCTTGAAGGCGATCATATTTGATCAAATCCGAATATTCTGAGGATTTTAAAGGTTTTGGAAAGCGTAATTAGCACTGGACGAAAACAACAGAGTAAAAGATGCGCATGCCTTTTGCGATGCAAGAACTTGCTCTTAATCAGTCGGACCAATCCACGCAATCTGCACACGTCCATAAGAGCCTGAATTATTGAGTTTCCAACATATTGTTCATACCGTGCCAGTTCAAAAACAAGCACGGTGAGCGGGTGAGACAGAAGCAGGAAGCCGAGCTGAATGGCGACGACAATTTTTTTGAGCGGAAGCAGAAAGTGGTAGGCGGTCGGATTGGCGGTGGTCATCGTCACCTCGTAGCCGAGACCGGGCGTCGCATCCACCACTTTCCCTTCCTCCCTCATCCATCGTCCGCGTCCCAGCATTGTGTCGATTGTTTGACCTGTTTGAGAGATGTATCTGGAAGAAACGCGACGCATCTCACGATAGGTGTATGGATGATTGATTTGGCGAACGATGGTGCTCTCGATCGGACCCTCACCCCCTCCCGACCGACCACAGACACGCGACCCACGATCATGTCAAGATCTATTATCTGAATCGTATACATCCTCAGGCTATCATCTTGAGACTTGTCCCTTGAAGCCAGACTGTCGCGGAGCAAAGTGGTTCCTTTCGTTTCCGCTCGGTAACACTTTGCATTGTGCTGGCATTCGACAAGCTGTTACCGTCAACCTCAAGCAGCTCATTTTCGGACGATAACTTCTTCACTCACCTCCACTCACCAAATTGTAATACACAACATGAAGGGTATCCGAAGCATAGGACTTCCGACAGTGCATCACCTCGCGGCGGATTGTTAGTGTGTTCAGGGATGGATTCACGGTCCCCTCCCGCCAGTGAGGTGTGTTGACTGCTCTATATTCCTTCACCCCAGTATCAGCGCCAGTCTATTGACCTAGCTTCGTTCTAGTGCCTGGTCTGGAGTCTCTTGCAGCTCCAAGTAGACCACACGCGTCGTTAATTGGTTCAAGGAATTCGACGTTGGCTTTATCCTACGATAAAAGAAGATTTGCCTGCATTCAAAGGTGCTTTGTCAATTTCCTTGTCCCAATGAAGACTCACTAATCAGATGCTTCAGCCTTAACGCCAGGCGTGTATTTTCGTTCCGTCTCCGTATATTAGCATCTATTGGAACTCGCTTCGTCCGATGCATATCGTGGCGTTTTTGGTTATGGTTTCATATCTGCGCCCTCGACTGTCTTCTGTCTTCATACTTCCTACATACCTGAACACGCTTGAGAGGACTCTCGTAGAGTCGTCGAGTCTTGCTGCGAGGATTTAAGTGGATGATCATGGAGGTCAAAAGGTCTGTTAGTGGTTGTCGTTTAGGGTTAACTACTGGCTGACATACCCTAACCCTATTACCGCATTAGGTAGTCTCTCATTCCGTGTCACGAAACATTAGGGGTTGGTCGTCGCTGTGTCTGCTGTTGAAGGCTGTACTCCTCGAAGACGGCTATAATGGCAACGTAATGGATAAACAGGCTGTGGTGATAGATGGTTTCAAGCTGGTTGGATCACTGAACGCCGACAACGGAAGCAAACGTGAAGCTTAGCGGAAGCATATTGCGCTTTGGCGACCGCAATGGCTTCGGATAGCCCTGGAAAGCCTGTGTTCTACTCCAGCAAGCAGTAAATACCATTTTGAGACATCTCAGGGATCTTGGGACTTTGGGACGCGCTGCCTACGACCTCTGAATTTGAACTTGTAAGGTTGTCGAGGGAACACTCACTGTCAGTGAAGCTTCGCCAATACAGACGTAGTTCCTGGTCACGGTCGGACACCTGCTTCTGTGCTATCTACGTTTGCGCCTTCCAGGATGTAGAAGCTGCGTAACTCTTGCCTGCGAAACTCGAAGTGCCCTTGCTGATAACTACCGTTGTACTAAGATGTGGAGGGAAGGTAACAGGTTCAGAGGTCCGCGAAGTCGATTCAGGCGCTTGTTTCAAGTATCCACTCTTTTTCACGCTTGAAGCGCTGGTGTTGGTCGTTCTTCTCAGACGTAAGCTTCGTTGCGGTTCCGCAATTGATGATGAGAAAATCGTACCCAACGAAGATAGCGTCGGCGACAGGTTCACAATACGGGCGAAGAAGCTGCTATCAAACGCGGCGATTCAGTCGCCTCGAACTTCTATGGATTACGAAACGCGTGTGCTTTCGCGCGAACCAGGACTGAATTGAATAGGCGCTTTCTTGCCGGATACAACGCTCTTTTTCTTCCTCTTACTCTCGTCGTCAGGACATGGAATACCGCGGGAAGCCAAAATGTCGAGCGAGATACCCTTCGTTCTCGCTCGTCGTAAGGAAACATTGGCTCAGGCCTAGCTTCTCATACGTCTATCGACCAAAAGGTCTACTTTCATGGCACAGCGAACCAAACGGACGCGTCCAGCCGTGTCTACGCGTCGTGAATCTTCCAGAAGCAGATGAAGATTGGGCAATGGTGGCTATCTTTTACTGACACTTAATTCTGTCGCTCATTTCGCATCGGCAGAAAACCATAGACCACCGTAACGATGAGGAGGAACAGTTATTAGAACCAGTAACCTGGCCAGTGAGGGTTCTCGAAACCATTATAGAGGAAGCACCAGAATCCCCTGTCGTTCAACCCGCCGTTCTTCAATCAGACGTCAGTCTGCTGCACCTGGACGTCAATGAACCTGTATTCTCCGATTGTCCAAAAATCCGACGCCGGAAGCGTGTTGAACGCGTCTTTCATGTGCGAATTCTTACACCTCTCTCTTATCAATGACTACTGATCAATGTTTAGACATGTAAAAGCTTCTTAGAGCATAAGTTGAGACTCAGGAGGAGTGGACCCGTTATCCTTTAATTCTCGTTTCAGATCTCTGTCTTCGTTACCCCCGACATCCTTACGATCCTTTCTCTCGCTTTGCGTCGTTCACGTACGACGTCCTTCATATTTCTGGAATACGCTTTGAGCCATTTCTAACATTTCCATCTTCCGAGTCTACTCGAATTTCAATTATTAAATCTTGAATGTCCCTTTTGACCTGCATGGAAATGCACATTCCACTACGTCTTGTTGACTAACAAAGTCGGATATTGGGATACCTACATCGACACCGAACGTCATCTTATTCCCGACTCAGTCACGGCAAAGCCACATCTCATTTATTCAAGTCGTTGTTGGCACTCCTTCAAGTAATTCCCATGGAGTCTAACAATCCAAAATTGGACATATTTACAATCTTTTCGCCTAACATCGCATCTGCCTATAGGATTTCATCTGAGTGCTGTATTTAAGGATGAAGCAGTTTGCAGGGAGGAGTTCCTTAGAACGCTCTAATCGAGATTCAAAATGGAAACTGCATTACACCAATAAATTCTCACAGTGCGTCCGCATCTTCACTCTAGATCTCTTTCTCTTATGTTTTGGGACCGCATAATCGCTTAACAACATTCTCACCTCTGTTCTTCCCTCCCAACAAAGGTGAGTACAAATAGTCTCGTCGCCTTAAACGGGGTCGATTAACCGATGGGCTTCAAGTTGAACATTTTGATTCTTCTTCCTTCACTTTTTCCTTTGGAACCAACCTGACTTCAAAACGCCGCGACTAACGAAAAATGTGCAACATCTTAGAAGTGCATAAAAAAGTCACCCTTTTCTTGCAGCGCTTCTCCGAGGCGCCACGCTGCATTATTGCTGGAAAAAAATACCAGGAAAGTAACTTAGTTTTCACTTCTTGTCCTACAGTATTTTACTTCCAACTTCTTAAGTTCTCGATTCCTACAGACGAACATACTGCTTCAATGAATGCAGGCCTTTGCTCGCTCCGAAATGCGGGACGTAATCAAAAACTTGTATAATTTACAACTTCGCAACGTCTGTGGTCGTCTCCTTCAAAATTTATTCCTTTCCCTCCCTTTTCTCTTGCTTCTTCTTCACGTTTGCCTGCTTCGTCGCAACGTACAAGATCTTTTCCAAAGCTCTTTCGTATTCCCCATTGGACATAGGCGACGCTCCAAACTTTCATATGCTCACCAAGCTCCGCCACAAGCCCATTCAAGGTCTTTGCCGTCAAGTTCCGTTGAGCAAGTCATTTCTTGGCAAAGTCTCGAGGTTCAACGGAAGAACTGGATTGGCATAATATTTGTTGGCTCTTCGTGGCTTATCATCATATTTGAACCCATTCGATTCTAATAGTTTCGACGGCCGTCTTTCGCGAAGACAAACGATTAGTGTCGCCACTCGAATCAAGATCTGCTCGCTGTCCAAGAAGCTCTCAGTGAGAGTAGCGCTTTCTCAACTCTCTTTCGTATCCTAGGACGTGCCACACCCCATACGCCCAAGGGGGAAGGGTGCTGGAGGAACCACATTCAATGCGAGGTACACTAATCTCGGCAAACGTTCCCAAAGGCCATTCACTCTTGATTATATTAGATGATTTCCTCGAGACGCCACCTGAGGTGACCACCTAGACTATGTAAGAAGCAGTTATAAGAAGTGACCTTCGATATTTCCAGTCAGAAAAAGATTCAGCAACTAACAGGATGTCTACCCACCAAGCCAAAGGCGACCGATTTGAAAACGTACCCCAGCCATCTTCACGCGAGGCTTCCGATGCGGAAACTAAGCTCGAAGGCCCTTATTTAAGTTACTTCGGACCAGCAACAAATTTGCAGATTTCTTCACAGGCGATAAGAAAGTCGAACTTGAGGAGCGCCTCCGCAAGAACTTTCAAACCTTTCCATTACGCCCTATTGTAGACGAAGTTGATGTTTATGGTGCAATTTATTTCGTCACTACAATTAATATGGGAAGGGTTGACCCTATTCTGAAGCAAACCAGTACCTTGGATCTCTATCAACGCGTCGAATTGAGCAGGGTCTCGTATGATACTGCAATTACCTATTTCAAAGAGATGCAAAAACACTTGAAGGAAGGTTTATACAAAGGCCCATTTACACTCAAAGATTTGCACGACGCGCAGGTGTACTGGGTAGAACAGAAAAGGTTGCTGGACGAGGGGAAAAGGGCGGGGAAGCACGACAAGGAAAGGTTAATGAAGAACATCTGGGAACGATTTTTGGATACATTAATGAGCGGGATCCATGAACATGCTATTGGAAAAGACGGTCCTTCCTTCGAGGGTAGACGCATCACACTGCTTAACTCGCTCATTGCTAAAGCGGAAGGTGCGGTTGTGAACTGGGCGTTTTGACGAAGTAGATGGGCGACTTTGGAGATCTCGAAAGAAACTTTGGGTGTGTGTATCGAGGTGTGGGGTAGGAGTAAAGACAAGTGGGCCAAGTATAAGAATTGTCCTACTTTTGACGTGGAGTATAGACAAGCTTTAGTTGATGTCCTAGAGATAGAGAAGCGGGAGACAGGCAAAAAGTAGAAACTTGAAGGAACCTATCCCGCTGTCAAGGCAGTAGGTTCTCAAGTTGTACATAAATTATGCTGCAACACTCACATTGTATTGGTACTGTGTATTCAAATCAAGCATTTCGTTTGTATATGACACGAGTGTATTTTCCCCAAAATCACTTAAAAACTCTGTCCAAAACCCAAACAATGACAACCTTGCGCAGAAAAGACAAATTATCAAGAGTTAGTAAAAGATAGACGGAATTGAAAGCTGTTGAATGACGCTCGACTCGACACAGAGCCAAGACTTGAAGTGTCTCAGAGCAACCCGAGGTGCCATGCACCAGGAACATACTGAATGCCAACGGAAGGCGAGATGGCTTCGACTGCGATCTCTTTCCTTCGCCAGTCATAGCACTGACAAACTGTAGACAGTGAAGCAAGGGCCCCCGTAATGACTGTATGTTGCCGGGCTTGCCAGTGCAGGCTCCGATCGCATGTCTTTCCTGGAATAACCCCTGCCGAAGGTATTACCGACAGCAATCTCGATAGAACGCCGAAGTGGGATGAGCGCTTCGCTCATCCTTGTTAAGGAATCCAATGCGACGAACAAAATCGAATATAAGGGGAGACGGGTGATACAGATAAAAGAAGGGTGAATGACGAGGGATAAGAAATTTGGATGAGCGGAAGTAAAGGGAAAAGTGAGCGATTCGCGGTCATCGTCGCCATCGTCTAAGCGAGCCAGGGCGTCGCCCACAAGACTCTCCTTGTCTCACTCTCACTCACCCTTCATCTACTCTTCTCCGTTGCATATTCCACCAATCGAGGCAAAGATATGCTTTGCGTGGTTTCCTGCAGCGATGCAAGGACTGAGACATATCAATCATTCATGGCGACCGATTTGCGATAAAGCAACTCGATGGACGACTGTCGCCTCGATCGACCTCTTTCACCAACAAACAAAACGATAGACCCACGGCGATGTCAGCGCGTCTAATGCTCATTTTCGATGATGATGTTCTTCCGAGACATCTCTTGTGGAGCCCTGAAGTTCTAGAGCTTTTGGATTCGCTTCGCACTGGCATCACTTCATGTCGACCAACGAAGCAGCAACACGAATCTCGAACGGCACATACACAGGCACCAGCATATCGACTCACCAAAGAATTATCAGACACTGCACGGGAGACGATTGAATACTCTGCCTAATAGTCGCATGTCTGGTCACGGTGTCGATTTTGAAGGCGCAGATATGATGAATCCATGGTAGCCTGGCGCTCAGGTGGGTTGACCACACCGTCTTCAGAGCTCTATCTTCGGTCTACTGACATGACCTCAATCCTGGATCTTAGAATGGCAGTCCTTGTAGTTCTTCGTGTCGCCTTGCAGAGTCGGAGGATCGATAACTGTTGACGGCTTTGATAGGAGGCAATAAGGGATTCTTGGTGATTCTGGTGCGTTGAGATTAATCGTTTCTGGTCTTAGTACCATTGATATTGTTTACTAGGAGTAGTCTAGAATTCATGCTGAATATTTCGTCGGAGAACGTGGAGATGAGCTTGATGATGTTGCCAGGACGCGTGTGTGGTTAGGGTTCTGAACTAGGTCGTTCAACCCGCCTCACGTTTTCAAGCTGTCTTTAGCTTCTTCTCTCTTCAATTGAGGTTCACGAATAGCTCAGGATTTGACTGTCAAATACTGGGTGAACTGATTGGGTATGTGGTGGTAAGGAGGTGAGTTGGACGTCGTTTTAGGGTTGACAGTTGGATTGACTCACCCTAACCCTACTGCCTAATTAGGCAATCACTCGTGCTCTGCCTCGCCTTGACACGAAACAGTTGGGGTTGGCCGTCGTCGTCGTTCTCCTCCTTGTTGGTTGAGTTATTTGCTCATCAACGCTTTCGGCGACGCAGTGGGTGATCGGGATATCGTGGCTGGAAATGAGCTGGTCGAGGTGTTCTTGGCCCATGTCGACGGAAGTAAACATGAAACGCAGCGGAAGCAAATTGCACTTTGGCAGCAATAGCAGCGACCTTGTTGCATTCCAGCACAACAGCGCAGACTGCTCTGCGGTGCCGGAGAAACCCGGAAATGCGACGTTTATGGACAGTCTGGACGTGGATGCGTGTCATTGTCGTAAGGGTGCACGCAGTTGTTGGCCGGGTGCTCATCCATCCACGGCGATTGGTCCCTAGCCACGGATAATGGTAGCTACCGGAATACCGTCCTCAAGCGCTATTGAAGCTCAAATTTGACGAATATTTGGGCCCGATACCCAGGAGGTGCATGTCGATGATAGGAGTTCGGGGACAAAAATCGATGGAGAGACGAAACCAAAGTGACCATGAAACCAGGCCGGCGAGTGCTAGTGGTGCTTCATGTATCCTCCGAGGTGCTTGAAGTGCTGTTGGTGGTCATCGTAGGAAGACGAGAGACTTACTGGGATCGTGGGGTTGACGAAGAAATCGTGCTCAACGTCGGCGACGAGTTAACATTACGAGCGACTGCAATCAAACGCGGCGATTCCGTTGCCTCAATCATCTCGGGATTACGAAACGCGTGCTCTTCTACGCAAGCATTCCAGGGCTGAAAACGCCCATCGAGTTTTCAGCCCGGATGCGACGCATTCTTTTCTTTCTCTCCCGCCTCCATCGCCAAAACATGGAATACCGCGGGAAGCCAATATGTCGTGCTAGATATCCTTCATTTACTCTCGTTGTGAGGAGACATTGGCTCAAGTCTAGCTTCTCATGCGTCTATCGACCGAAAGGCCTTCTTTCATGGCACAGTGAGCCGATGGGACGCGTTGAGCCGTGCATGCGCGTTGTGAATCTCCCGGAAGTAGATGACGATTGGGCAATGGTAAGTACAGCTTATTAATATATAATTCTATCTATCACTCATTTCGCTTGTACAGAGAACCATAGACCACCGAGACGAAGAGGAGGAAAACATATTAGAGCTGGTACCACATTCCAAAAGGATTCTCGAGACCATAGTAGAAGAAATACCAGAATCACCTATCGTCCAGCCAGCAATTCTTCAATCAGACGTTAGCTCTCTGGATCTGGACGCCGATGAGCCTGTTTTCTCCGATTGTCCAAAAACTCGGCGACGGGGACGCGTCGGACGAGTGTTTCACGTACGCCCCTTTTTCGTTTCTCTCTTTAGTTTACAAAGCTAATTAATCTCACTTGGTTAGACGTGCAAAAGTTTTTTGGAGCACACATTGCGGGTCAGGAGGCACGGACTCGCTATCTTTTGATTTTGACTTCGGATTTTCTCCTTTTTGTTCCTTCAAGTTGTCCGTCTCATTGCTTCCACCAGCTTTGCATCACCCACATCAGAGAACCTCTATTCGCTTGCTTGGAATCTATCTAGAAATCTATCTCTTCTAATCCCAAACTCCTCGTCTTCGTTGATATCTAGTTTCTTGATCACATTCTTGTTTGCTGTCGGAAATTAAATTGGAGATACTCTAGTGCAAGTGGGATTCAAATTTGCAAAGTGTTAAGGACCCTCTTGCTGCATGTCGTTGTCTCAATGTCGCCACCCGGATCGGAGGATCTTAGAGAAATGAACGCCAAAGATTCTTTCGCTCCCATTTGACCACTTACTCGCCACACGCCGCACACCCAAGGATAACGGTAACTTGAAGGAGACCGTGACGGCGTTTGCACTCATAAACGAAGCACCCCAGACCCGGAAAGTATCCTAATGCTTATTCGCACTTGAAATAGATGCCTGTTCTCCGGTTCTCCGCGACGCCACCTCGGGCGGCTAGCAGCGTCGGACCAAAGAACGAGAACGGGCTTGATAGACTGTAGTATAAAAAGCTATCAGGATATCCGAAGTGTTAGCCAAAGACACCGACAACGCAAGGCATCTTTCTCCTCAAATGGATAATAAAGCCGCAGAATCTGAGCCGAAGGGCCCATATTTACTCAGAGTCCGCGGTCATGACAAACTTGAATCCAGCGAGTTCGTCACAGGTAACAACGAACTCATCGAGCTCGAGGAACGACTCCGTGAGTCCCGTTTCCAGGTCCCGGTCGTTTAACTCGCGCTGAAGTTGGTGTGTTCATGCCATTTGTTTCCCTTCTGACCGCCACAGGCATAGAAGGAAAAATCGAGCCTCTCATCGCGCAAAAGAGCCCTTTGAACCTCGAGCAAATCGTCGAGTTGAGCGACTTCTTGTACGATGCCGAGATCGAGTACTACAAAAAGGTTGCGCAAGCGTTAACAGAGTCGAAGTACGACGGCCCATTCAGTCTCAAGGAGTTATCTGAAGCGCGGGAACACTGGGAGAAACTGCATGAGCTGCTTAAGGCGGAACAAAAGACGGGGAGGTACGATGAAGAGAGGTTGAGGAAGAATCTCTGGGAACGAGTTTGCACTACGGCGATAGCTACCGTTCATCGCAGCGTTAATTGTCCTTTCCATGTCGAAAGCGAGCGCATCGAGTTGATTGGAGACCTCGCGGCCGAGGACTCCAAATGGGAGGGAGCTGTGCAGCGTTGGGCGTTCTCATGCTCTAAGGTTGACGAGAGAAAAGCAGCAAAGAATTTGGGTGGTTGCATAGGCGTATGGGCTAATAGCGAGGACAAGTGGAGCAGGTATGCGCATTGTCCTACCTTTGACGTCGAGTATAAGCGGGCTTTGCTCGATGTTCTGGACTCGGAGAAAAAGCAGGAAGACAAGGTTAGGAGAGAGAAGAATAAGTGGGAGAAGAAGAAGCGGGAAAAGAAAGAAACGAGGGGGTCGGAAAATAGATGACGGCGTCCTATACTTTAAGAATTGTAGAGTCTTAGCAAAACTATCGCTCGGCGTAAACTGTATGTATGAATAGAGTACTATCCAAGTCTTACCAAATCGTGCGAAACTTTATCGAAGCAAGCTATGAATTTTGATACAGTATTGCATGTGCCGTGTACTCATACGCATGTATATGATCGAAGCCGCGCTTTGAAACAACTTGAGTGCTAGTACTTGCTGCTTTCTGATGTATATCGTCTTGTATCGAATATTAAGCGCCCATAGACGCCCGTGGGATCCAGATCACGTGACCCTGAAACTTCCGAAGTTGCACTTGGTGGCTGTTAATCTGATTAAGACTGGTTAGTAAATACAGACTTACATGAGGAACAAACAAAATGTCAGACCTACTCGAAGCTGCTGTTCAATTAGTAAAGCGGCTTCGAATTTTATTGGTCGCCATTTGTAGTTGTGTGTCCGGGTCGCCGTGAATCAATTTGACATGTGCGGCATGCAACTTCAAGTTGTGAACGCCTTACGATAAATTTAGGCGATGACTGTCCGGTGACTGGCTTATATCTCGCGCAGCCCGAGTGCGAGTTCTCCGTTGCTTCTCGAGATAGAAATGAAGGGGCGCTTTTCGGCGATGGACTCGGGTGGCTACTAGCCTCTTACGGCCATTTACTGTTCAAGAATGAAAAGATAAGAGCGACGAGAAGACTCTGAAGAGCTTATCGTAGACATGAGACTGATTGAGTGGTGGCACTTATAAGCCTGTGACCTCCCACCTCGTGTACGGACCGACGAACGTTCCGGAAATTGAGTCGAATGAATTGACGACGCTGGTCAGCCACTGGCAGTCTAGGCGTACGTACGTGTGAGTGTGAAGTGTGAGTAAGAGCTGAGGCAATTCGGATGATGACTCACACCAGCATCCTCCGTGCAATTCATTCATTCCGCTCGTTGGGGTCACCGTCCAACTTCAGGGTGTCTGAGATCGAAACCGTCGGAAACGGGACAAATAGCCGAAGGTCAAGAGGTAAATATTAATAAATATTAATTAGAATTTTTGGTATTACTTTTACTTTTAAGGTAATCCAGTTACTACTTCTTACTCCGCAACAACTTTGAGCCGGCCAGTCACGTTACCTTCCTTTCCCTTCATCTCTCTCTTAGGACCCCTCTTCCTTCGCCTTCCTTCTTCTTGTGCCTACTGGCCACCTCTCCGCTCTTCTCCTCTTTCCATCATCACCCCTGCAGTCTGCGATGCCCACAGCGAAAACTGTACGACGCTGAATAGGCTAAGTATCCACCAATGCACAAGGGCAAGGCAAGGGAGTTCAAGGAGTATAGAGATGGCCGCACTCTTCCTCCTACAACGATCGCTGCGGCAGAACTTCCCTATCGTTTAAATAGCGCGGTACATTCCTACGAGCGTCCTCCGCCCCCATCATCTACATCGAGTGGGTACTTTCTTCATGTCTGATATTCAATATGCAGAAAGGTTGACGTTCAGACTTGCAAAATGCGTATAATGCCCCCTTTTTGCCGTACGCCCAACGCATTCGCATCCTCAATGCCGATATTGCAGCACGTCCTAAACCTGCAACCGCTGATGACCCGAACTTGAGTAATGGCAGCAGTAGCACACCATCAACCTCTAAAGATTCCTCTTCGTCCTCCAATGTTGCATCGACCAGTACCGGTTATACCAGTCAGGCCTCCAGTAGCTCTGAAGGAAAGAGTGAGCGCGGGCTTTACGGCCTTCAAAGATCAATCGCTCATTATTATTATTTTATAATTTTCTGTTTAGAACGTAGCTCTATCCCTGTGCCTTTGACACACTTTGAACGACTCGTGGAAATTCACAAAGACGATATGCCTCCGCCTGGATTGGATTACTTCGAGCGACAGCGTGCATTATGGTACACTCCGCCGTCCAATCCACCATCGCCGCCATCGCCGTCTCCATCGAGAGTTAAACTTGAAGCTCTTCTGGGGCAGCCGGGTGCGGTCGAAAGTGAAGAGGTCTGGAAGGCGGGGCTTAAAAATGTGTGGAAAGGTTTGGTCGGTGGGAATCAGCTGAGGAAACGGCTGCCTCTTACCATCGTGGTTCGTCTCGCTCCAAGTTTCTTCTCAAAATAAAAATTCACGCATCTCAATTATTGCCATATTTTCGCCCGCAAAGCTAAAAATATTGCAAGCCGGCTGGCTACGAGACGGAACCTGGCCAGAAGGTATGGTTGCCCCCAACTGGAACGAACCTATCGCAACTCCCCCACCTCCAACACCCCCACTCCCACCGGCCGCATTCACCTCTCACCCCGACAGTGTCCCCCGTGCCGAAATGCTGCAATACGGACGCGATCTCCTCCGCCATGCGCACGAACGAGAAGCATACGATGCGGCCATCGCCGCACGTTCGAACGCCGAACAATATGCGCATGCGATGGGATTCGGAATGGGGATGGGGATACCGCCAGGGTATAGTCCGAGCTCAGGAGATCTGGATCAGCAACAGGGAGGATACGGTGAACCGTATGCTTATGCTGTGACTACTCCACCGCTGGGTGTGGGTGGTGCGGGGTTGTCCGGAGGGGTGTATGGAGTTGGAGCTGAGGGCGCGTATGGGAATAGATGTGAAGAGGAGGGGGAAGAGGAGGATATCGGGGAAGATGTGAGGATGGGCGGGAGAGCGGCTCGAAGCAACGAGCGAATCACATATTCAGGCGATGGGCGACACGAAGGTGGGTAGATGGTTGTGCGCGTCTTTACTCTCGTCTTTTCGGGCCGTACTCTTCATCTGTCCGCCGATTTACGATCTTTTGGCCACATGCATACGCCTGCTTCGTCTCCTCCATCGCTACAGCTGTGGCTTTGTTGGTCTGACCCCCAAGTCGTTGGCCGTTCATTCCTGCCCTTCCTCATTTCGGGCTGATTAGGTTCTCGACGCCATGTATATGGTCCAGACCGCCGTTGTTACCACGCTCACGCTCTACTCATCTCCGATTCCGATCCGTTCGACCTGCTTTTCCTGTCACTGTTGATCACATCCTTTGACCTTCAAAATACTAATACTGAATAGTCAACCATCTCCAGTATCCATCTTCGCTGGTCTCGTCTTATGCAAATGTTGCTTTGTTTTTTTAGACTGACTTATTTACTTCTATGTAGTCTTCTCTTTTCTTTTCGGTTTTATTTTATAAGCAACGTACCTCCCCCTTCCTTCGGTCAATCTTCGCATCAATTTTTTCACTTCTTCCTCTTCAACATACGCATATGTATCCGTCTTTCCTGTCTTTTCTTCTTCATTTTTGACACCGAACCTCCTTGTCCTGGGGGTTTGAGCTTTCCCATTTCCTATATCACATCTACGACTTCTTTCGCGCTTGGACATTTCATTTCGCTCGCAAAGACACGCTACGCACCTCCCCTTTCTTCTTTTCTCTCCCCATATCCCCGAATCAAGTATATCAAATCCCCTTTTTTTCTCTCCGGCGATTCGTTTCTCAGCAGCTCTCAGCTCCAGTTCCGGAGAGCTTCATCCTTCCCACCTGTTTCCCCGATCAAGGGATCACCACCGTATCCAGATCTTCGCCTTCCCTGTTTTGTTGTTGACCATGTGAAAGTGTAGTCTGTAACGATGCTCGCAGACGACTGGGCTTCATAGGTAGGTGGTGAATCGTGTACGATTCACTTTCACAACGCTCACTCTCCTCTCCCTCTCTTTTTTGATGGTTTTGGTAGCTGTCGATGATTCGCATATACTGTATGTATGTATGTGCTTCCTTCATTTCCCCACCGTCCCATTCCGCTCCATAGCAAACTCGCTACTTTGAGCAAGTCTCGCACCCCGCCGTACTGTAGCATTCTTTGTCATTTCTCATTGTACTTTTTTCTAGGTCTGTCTCTGACTGTTTTTTTTCGCGTCGCGCTTCATACACGATGGTGAAACGCGAAAAAATTGAATCGAGAAGAATGATTGTGACCAGAGTCTTGATATGAATGTTGTGCTCGATTCGACAGCTTAATTCACCCCGCCTTACCAGCTGATCAACTGCATCAATAAAACCATCGAGTTGTATTGGTAGTACTACCAGCAGGACACGTACCCTGGTCGGCCGACAGTACAGAGTATTACTCACCGGTCCATGGATGAGTAGTCACCAGTCAACGGTACTAGTCACCCCTTCCCGCCAGGTGACTCACCAAGCAAACACAGGACCAGGTACCGGGGCGCAATCGGAGGACGCGAAGCTCTGGAAGGCCAAAGAAGCATTGATAGAAGACAGTTGGAACACACGTAAACCCGCACACGCGTTGCTTGAGAGTGAATTGGGAATTGGGCTCGGAGTCTTGTGAGAAGTGAGATTGATTGAATAGTTGTAGTAGTACTAGTACACGGTCAGGGACTGGACTGGATTGGGGGGCTGGACTTGGTAGTCCAGATACCTGTTCCGTTTCGTTCCCGATGGGCGGGTTGGTACCGGTCCGGTGTAATTGAAAAAAAAAACGGAGGGTGAAAGACAGAGAGGGTAACGAATAGTAGACAAGGTTCGAGGGTTCTTTCCTGGGAGCGGGGAGCATTGTTCGGTAGTAAAGTTCGGTAGTACTGCAGGCATTCGGGTCGAGATCACGGACTCGGAGCCTTTCTTGTCCTTCTCTCACCGAATCGAGAAATCAGAGGTCCGCGTTTGAAGGGTTTAGAATGGGTTTTTTGAGTTTGAATGTTATTAGGTTGCTGTTGCCGGTGGGAAGTGGGGGAAGGGCCCAGTGTGCTCGGCCATTGGAGAAGGTTTACTTTGAGAGTCAATCGGGAAGGGAGGCGATCCTTTCATCGAATAACATGGACCTCACAGGTTATTCCAACGCACATGTCTTGCCACCAGGTAGGTTGCTGGCCGAGTCTCTGGATTACTGAATGCGATCAATGAGATTGCCAAACAATGATTGACTGCGGAAAGTCCGCGAAGAAGTGGAAGCATGTCCATACCGGTAGATCCGAGCATTAATGAGCATGTTGAACGAGCTTTGTGGGAGAGTGAAACGAGGCATGGACTTGATCGATCTCCCAGTGATTCGAGAGATAGATACTCCAGCACAGAAGACTGATAGAGAAGTGGTGAGTGTCCTTGAGTATTAGCATTGTCCTACAACGGCCGAGTCAATCGACAGTAGACTGGACATTTCGATTCGATACCCGGAAATAAGGAAACAGGCCCAGGTCTTTTGACCGCCAAATATATTACATGGTACGTTGCATACGCTCAAGCCCGTCAAGTCCGTAACGGGGGCGATACCTGCGGGGAAGATAGTCAACGATGAGAGCTTTGTTCACGCTTCAAGTCTTTCAGCACTTACTAGAATCACACCATCACCTCGTACAAACAGCATATCCATATTCCGTTTTGCGACCTATAGGTTCCAGAATATGATCAGCCCCAGTCTCATTAAATTTCTGCTGCTAAAATGGGCGTGGATATGAACGCACATTTATGCGTCCCGCTGCAGGCACGGTTTCGTCTCCTTCAACAAGCATGATCGTTTCCTCCACTTCACTCAGCACAAGATTCATATGCCCATCATACGCCTGAGCAATTCAGAGAGCAGTGTTGATGAGCAATAAGTATCAATGAGAGTTGCACTCGGCTTTGGATGTAATGAAGGAAACGTACATGCAGCACACCACTAAGCTCTCGGTCTCCTCGTAATTTGACAAAGACGCGTTCGTGCAACGAGAGGCGAATAAGATCGAAGGGCTCTCGGATGCCTTCTGAGGCTCCATCCATTGTTTCGCCTTGATGTGAACGTTGGGGATGAACTCGTTGAGTCGTCTGTGCAGTCAAAGTTCAAGAGCTAGAGAAGCGCTCGCCTTGGCACGTGCTTGCTTTCCCACGAGGGTAAGTCTTTGTCTCCGATTTTTTAATGAACTTTACTACGCTTTCCTTTATGACATTGACATTGACTACGCATGAATATTAAATTCAAATGCAGCTAGAAAACACCATAGCACTCTACGCTTTCGTCTTCATCGAATTCATAGGCGAGGTACGATTAATACTACCATCATGCCTCTTCTTTGCCGTTTTTGTCTCAGCTTGCACGATCGCTTCTAACGTCCGTCCGCTCGTAATCACCAGCGAACTTGGGGCGCATTTCAAAGACAGCCCAGTCGTATCCTCCTCTGCCGGAACCTCGGAACCTCAATTGCCTACCCAAGATATCCTTACTTCTCGCTTAAACCTCCCTCTGCTACGTGTAAAGCTAGTTACTGACGACTTCGTCTTGGTTTGGCGGACCTCTTATAGTGGACTTCGAGTCGTCACGAATACATTCGGCAGTCTTCTCCCTCACGGAGCACATCGTAGCAGAGATTGACCACTCTCACAACAATCTGATCACCGCGAGTCCGCCGAGTATGTCTAGCTGCTCCCACTGGCAGAGCTTCCGCCGAAAGGACCATGCTTTCGTGAGCGTCTTGACGTGTGGGAACCTCCGCGTCCGGATGTCTCTGCTCCGTCAGTAAATGCTCGTAGTACGTCTTCTCGCATCCACAAACCTTTCCTTCTACTGCAGCAGCAGCCTCCGGGTCCAATACTGGTCTTCTGAAAATCTAGAATCAATCTTTTGGACGTGACTGTCGACTCGAGCATGTGTCGATATCGTCGAGTTCGATAACATTAGAGGGCGATGGCTTACGTTACAGAGGCGACGCTCGGGAGTGATTAACGCCGGCTTTCTTGGTTTCGGCAATTGGAAGAAAAGGATAAGCAAAGTCACGAAAGCGAGTACTTCATGCACATAGTGTCAAACTCGGGACTGGTGATAAAAATAGGTTTGAAGCGTGACTTATTCAAGCCTGCTGAATCTGTTCTGCTAATTGTGAAGCACGATTTGGTCCATAGGGCTTAGAGTATGACGTGCGTCTAACATTTCAGTTTACGTGGATGGGCGTCTATGAGCGCATATAGTCAAAGGCAATGACTTTCAAGAGTTACAAGTCAAGTCCTCACCAATTTGATCTCAGCAGCTGCGCATACACTTGACCATAGATCGCAAGTTATCGACGCATTACTCTCGTTGTACAAGTAATATGAACCGAATGGTCTGACGAAACGTATTACACTCCTGGTCAATGCTGTATCCTAACAATGGATATTTCAAGGCTTTTAATCATTTACAGCGTCGATACCCCGCCAACGTCCCTTTCGCATGCTCTTTCACTTCTTGTCCTCCTCCTCGATCTTCTCGGCTGTTTTCCTTGTCCCCACTGGGCCATTAAAGCTGCAAGCAGGTTTCGATGGTACTTAGTTTGGAAGGTATGCTAATAATTATATCTGTTCCGCTTATCTTCATTCCTTACTCACACCTCGATACTTCCACCCAGAAACTGCTTTGGCTCTCTCAACGATGGCTACCTGTAGCGATCTTTTTCAAACAGACAAGCTTCCGGATATTTTTCAGCAACCTCCCCTCGTCGTATTTCTCTGTCTCTTTCTCTGCACTGAACAACTCTGGGGTCCTGCTGTCTTCCCAAGTGCTTCCATATGTTCTCCAAGTCATTGCGATCGAGTGAGTCCTTCCCTTCTTTCAGTATTCCAAAGATTCGAAACTTTCGATCTCGGCTTTGTATAGCGTCTCGTTCGGCTTAAAAAAATCTCTTTGAGGCTCGCGGCGTTTCCTTCGACCTCTCCCTCGGTCGTCTTTGGCTTTGGCGAACATATTGGTAGGCATCGTGTTGAGTATGGCGCCGAACGACTATCGTAAACTGATGTCGTACGTTTTCCCTTCCCTCTATCCCTTTTCTTTCCCTGGTCTGGCGAAGCTAGCTGCCAAAGGTGGCGTCTTGAAGGGGAAAACAAATTGTTTACATTCATGAATGAATAAACTCCAGAATCTCCAAGTCTAGGATGCTCAGCTTATAGACGTGCATTTCCGTTCCTCTAGGATATATTGGATATGCGACGGAAGACAATTCCACGGAAAGAATTGAATCGAGAAGCAAATGAAAAATCTGTATCATTCATTGAAGACCTCGCGATCCGGGTGGTCCCACTGGAAATGAAAGCGAAGCATCTCTGATTCCAAGCGAGTCGTTTTCTACTCGGACTGAAGTTCTAGTATGTACATTTAATTCTTCCTGGTGGCGAACAAAAATACGATAAACAAATTCGTTCTCAAAAAATATAAGTACAAATCAATAGTTAGTAGAAACCAATTCCAAGATAGATTCCAAGTGTATGAAAGGTGTTGCACGTGCCAGTGGACGGCTTAAAGCAGGATAAAGGAACAGAAAAAAAGCACGATTAACGAAAGCTAGAAATCCGTAGAAAGAATCAAAAGATGGCTGGTCCGTGCCTCCTGAGTCTCAATTTGTGCTCCAAAAAGCTTTTGCACGTCTGACCGAGTAAGATTGATTAGTATTTGTAATTTGAAGAGAGAAACGGAAAAAAAGGCGTACGTGAAATACTCGTCCGACGCGACCCCGTCGCCGAGTTTTTGGACAATCGGAGAAAACAGGTCCGTCGGCTTTCAGATCCAGACAACTAACGTCTGATTGAAGAATTGCTGGCTGGACCACAGGCGATTCTGGTACTTCCTCTACTATGGTTTCGAGAATCCTTTTGGGAGGTATTACCAGCTCTAATATTTCTTCCTCCTCTTCGTCTCGGTGGTCTATGGTTTTCTGTACAAGCGAAATGAGTGATGGAATTGTATGTTAATAAACTGTGCTTACCATTGCCCAATCTTCATCTAAATCCGGGAAATTCACGACGTGCATGCACGGTTGAACGCGTCCCATCGGCTCACTGTGCCATGAAAGAAGGCCTTTCGGTCGATAGACGCATGAGAAGCTAGACTTGAGCCAATGTTTCCTCACAACGAGAGTAAATGAAGGATATCTAGCACGACATATTGGCTTCCCGCGGTATTCCATGTTTTTGACGATGAAGGCGAGAGAGAGAAAAAGAATGCGTCGCATCCGGGCTGAAAACGCCCATTCGATTCAGCCCTAGCTTGCGCAGAAGAGCGCGCGTGTCGTAATCCCGAGAGGATTGAGGCAACGGAATCGCCGCGTTTGATTGCAGTCGCTCGTAATGTAAACTCGTCGCCAACGTCGAGTACGATTTTCTCGTCAACCTCACGATGGCAGTCATTCTCTCGTTTTTCTATGATGGCCACCAACAGCACTTCAAGCAACTCGGAGGATACATGAAGCACCACTAGCATTCGGCCTCGGGCTGATTCCATGGACACTCTGGTTTCGTCTCTCTCCATCGATTTTGGCACCGAACACCAATTGGCATGCACCTCTCAGTTTTCTGAGCTCATGCTGTCATTAGGTGAGTTTCGATAGTGCTCGAGGATGGTATTCCTATAGCTGTCATTGTCCTCGTTTGAAGACCAAGCGTGGAAGGATGAGCATCCGAACAACAACTGCCAGTGCGTTCACCCTTCCGACAACGATACGCACCCGCGTCCATTATTGATCATAAACGTCGCATTTCCGGGTCTCTTCAGCACGTAGAGCAGTCTGTGCGGCTGCTACGCTGGTATGATGCGAGGTCGCTGCTATTGCGGCCAAAGTGCAATTTGCTTCCGCTGAGTTTCATGTTTACTTCCGTCGATATGGGTGGGCCAAGAACACCTCGACCAGCCCGTTCCAGCCAGGACATACCGACCACCCGCCACGCCACTGATAGCGTTGAAGGACACAGACCCCAACCAAACGAGGGAAACGACGACGATGACGGCCAACCCCAACTGTTTCGTGTCAAGGCAGGCAGAACACGAGTGATTGCCTAATTAGGCAGTAGGGTTAGGGTGAGTCAATCCAACTGTCAACCCTAAAACGACGTCCAACTCACCTTCTTACCACCACATATTCAACCAATTCACCCAGTATATGACAGTCAAATCCTGAGCCATTCGTGAACCTCAATTGAAGAGAGAAAAAACTGAAGACTGCTTGAAAACGTGAGGCGGGTTGAACGACCTAGTTCAGAACCCTAACCACACGCGACCTGGCAGCATCATCAAGTTTATTTCCAGGTTCTCCGACGAAATATTCAGCACAAAATCCAAGCCAGATCTAGCAAATAACATCAATGCTACTAAGACAAGAAAAGATTACTCTCAACGCACCAGAATCACCAAAAATCCCTTATTGCCTCCCGTCAAAGCCGTCAACAGTTGTCAATCCTCCGACGCCGCAAGACGACGCAAAGGACTTCAAGGACCGTCATTCTAAGATCTGGACTTGAGGTCATGTCAATAGACCGAAGATGGAGCTCTGAAGACGTTGTGATCAACTCACCTGAGCCAGTCTACCGTGGATTCAACCCATCTGCGCCTTGAAAATCATCACCAGACATGCACTGGGCCAACCAATGGGCAGAGCATTCAATCGTCTCCCACGCAGTGTCTGATAATTCTATGGTGAGTCGATATGTTAGTGCCCGTGTGTGCACCGTTCGAGGATGGTGTCGTTGCTTCTCTCGTCGACATGAAGCGATGCCAGTGCGAAGTGGATCAGAAGGCTCTAGAACTTCAGGGCTCCACAAGAGATGTCTCGGAAGAACGTCATCATCGATAACGAGCGTTGAACACGCTGGCGTCGCCGTGGGTCTACCGTTTTGTTTGTTGGTGAAAGAGGTTGATCGAGGCGACAGTCGTTCACCGAGTTGTCTTATCGCGAACCACTCGTCATGATCGAGTGGTATGTCTCAGTCCTCGCCCCACTGCAGGAAAGCACACAAAGCATGTCGTTCCCTCGCTTGTTGGCAAATGCAACGGAAAAGAGTAGATGAAGGGTGAGTGAGACAAGAGATGGAACGACGTGTGCGACGCCCTCGCTCGCTTAGACGATGGCGACGATGACCGCGAATCCGACTAAACCAAATTTCCTTCCGTCATTCAGCCCTCTCACTTCTTCTGTCTCACTTTTCTTTTTCTTTCAGTCCCTCTCGCACCGTCGCTGAAGAAGATGTCGTCCTACTCTTGATTTCACAGAGTGTTACAGCATAACTTTTCGAATCGTTCTCTGATACAAGTTGAATCCAATGCGATGGAACCGCTTGTGGTGAAGTACGTATTTTTCGTCGTTATTATATTTGTGAAGCGTCATGTCAATAGGGTTAATACTTATAAGTTCTGCCAGATCACAGTCGATTTTAATTACTGTACAATTGCCCTTCATCGCCGATGTCCACTATCTTCTTTCGACCGGCGAGCTACTCGATTTCCGATTCAGAGTGAAGCTGAGGCGAGTCAGTTTCGCAAATGCCAGTGCTCACAACCACCACCCAGAACTTGCAACCCCGAACTTGTTGAACAACCAACTCGAAGGAGCATGCTTCTGATCCCCGTTTCGTGAGGTGCATCAGAGGAGACATAACTCAAACTGAGTTGAGTCTGCTAAGAACAGTTTCCATAATTTCCTTAACTTCTCCAAGACGCCCTATTAGACAAGGTTTCCTTAGATCATATCTCACGGTATCATTTGTTTGAAGTTCGTGAAGCACGAAAGCTGCGCAGCCTTCTTTAAGGATCCGCCTTTTTTTAAATGGTAGTCAGGCAGCTTGCTTCAGTATCTTAATGCATGTGTAACAAGTTGCACTCATATAGTGTATTTTGGGAAGTCACCCAGCGAGTAATCTTATGAGTGTGTTATGTTGAAATATATTGCAGGGCCAGGCCTACTTCGCACACATACTACATATCATCTGTGATATTTACATGTATACACTACTCAAGGGATGAAATACCTGAACTGCAACCTTCATGCCTTCGCTGACCGTTTCTCTGAGCTCAAAATATTATACAGGCCCGCTCGTACTCAAAATCGAAGGTAGGTTCATGCTCATACGCTCTTCATTTATTTTTATTTTTAATCCACACCCTCAATACCTCCGCACCTTGCACGGCTCCTTGTGGTCGATTGGGACATTGTAAGTAGCTTCTGGCCTTCTCCGTCTATGAACAGAAATAAAGTTGATCAGGTCATGCTACTCACTCATTCATCGCTGTGAGAAAATGAGCTGGAGAAGACTTGCAGCGGACAATTTTGAAAGCTGGTATCAGTGCGCGCAGTCTGCTTCATTTTCGTAGATCTGTTGCTATACAGTCCAGAGCCAGTGTCGCACACCAACCCTTCAAACTCTCGATACCCAGAGCAATCTTAGACTGCATAAGGAACGAAGGAAAATCCAGTTGTATTCAAAGACAGAAAAATAGGCGCTACAGCAGGAAAGAACATTCAATCAATGCCTTAAATACTTCGCGAATGGTGTTATACAAAATGAACAGTCAGTTTACCCGATTTAGGAGAAAGAAGCCAGTGGTAGATGTGGTAGAACCAAAGAAATATCGAATGGATGGCATAAAGAAAGTAAGGAACAAAGAGAACGAAGATAAGAATGAAGAGAGGCTGAGAAACGAGAAGGAAAAGAAAGGACGGGGATAGTATGTGACTTTTATTCAATGATCTTCGTGATCAATTCCGGGAACCAATTGAGTACCTTCTTGACATGACCACGATTAGGGGGTAAGAATTGGAAAGTGTTGGCCAGTCCTTGCATGTTGAGCTCCTCCAATGCAGCAATTTGCTTCCCGCTGCCTATTCCTTCCTCTTCCAAGGTGCTGAGCGTCGATGTGGAGCCTTTCGGTAGAGGCGTAGGACTTGTACTGCTCGCGTCCTCCATCGCTACACGGAAAATAACGGAAGCGGACGAAAGGATCGATGAGTTGTTGGATGTCGTGAAAACGTCGTGAAGTTTTTCCTGAAGACCATCATATCTGAAAAGAGATTAGATCAGTTTTTAATGGGCATCATCAATGAAAAAAGGAGACTCACGATAAGCACACGACCCTGGGGAAAAACGAACATGCCTCTTTCAACAAAGCGAATAGCATGTGCGACTCGGCATCATCAACCTGAGCGCTTGAAAGAATCGAGCTCAGGAAAGAGATAGCAAGGAGCGCTGTTGTAGCGTCCTGGCAACCGAGAATAGCAAACGGCACCTGCGGGATTCGGCTTGTCAATTCATCGAACCGATTCATAGGTTCTGCCTGGGGAATCCAACTCAATCCAACATTAGCTTCTTGCAGAAGTTGGCGGTACGATTGGAAATCAGTCGACACCGACAAGAGAGCTAGGAAGTAGCCGAGCACCTGCGAATGGACGGGTGTATGAGCGGCGGAAGAGACATCCATCGTCAAAACGGTCGTAGTCAGAAGACACCGTAGTGTCTTCACCGCAGACTCTCGGAATTGCGGTCGACGAATCCCCTTGAAAATAGGTGCGGCGAGCGAGAACGAGAAGTCAGAGTCGAAATTAAGTCGCAAAATTTGGTCGAGCTGGACGTGGATATCCTCCAAGCATGTTCGTGCCTCAAGTAACGTTGTCGCAAAGCCTTTTGCGTCGAACGCGCCTTGCTTTTGCAGAGTCTCGACGCATGCACAGAGCATGTTGTTAGCGCTCATGTAAAAGGGTGCATGGCTAGACTGAAGAAGCGCTACGGCGAACCAGAATAGCGACCCGACGTAGCGAGAGCTCTCCGGCAAAGACGGGATGACGTTGCAAATGCAATTCAGCATGCTGACAACGCATTGAGTATCAGACTCATCCGCGTTTTTCATCGCGCTCCTCAAGGCCACGAGCATCTGATACAACAAGTCATCGTCGACATCTGAACGCGCAAGGGTACCCATAACCACGAAAGCGCGAGGTTGCACACTCGGAGACAGCTGGAACGCCGTTGAAGTGAGAAGCCCCATCCATCTCGCGCGCCAAACATTTGCTATGCCTAAAAATCAAGATTTAACTAAAGACCTTCCGGCAATATTCTAGGTAAGCACATACCTGAGTTGCCTGCGCAGATATTAACTGCCTTCATCAGCCAACGCGACAAAGTTTCCAACGCAGCAGGCCCATCCGGATTCTCGAATAACGCAAACTCGCAAGCCTCAGGTGTAGTGCATATACCGAAGAGCTTCACATACTCCGGTTGCGCAAGTTCTGTCAACAGAGTACGAATGTCTGCCATAATTCCGCCATCATCAGAGTGTACTTGATACAAGCTCTGGAACGTCTTTAGAGCCAAACCATAGATGGTGGAGCGCATCATGACGTCGCCTTGACAAGCCAATAGGGTGACAATATGCAAGACTTCGGGGACGAGAATTTGTGTTTGCAAGACCAGGTTTTCATCGTGACATGTCCCGAGAGCGAGACGCGAGTATGCCATGATCTCGTTCCAGTACGCGTTCTTTTCCAACGTCTTGCTTGGCTTCGTTGACGTCTTTCCTAGGGACTGAAATAGAAGTAATAAATGAGCGAGTGTGAAAGAGACCGCGTGTATAGATTTATTGCGTACCTTCCGAAGCTTTGCCAAAATCCGTCCCTTTGCTGTCTTTGAGCCGAGAGCAGCAAGGATCTCAACCATGGTTTCACAGCGTGTTGAACCCAACCCACCATCTACAGCAGTTCGCATGACTTCATCGAGTACGACGTTGACGACGGTGGAGTCACATTTGCCTATCATGTTCCAGATGTAACGAGCGGAAACTATCAAAATCTTTAAAGAGAAGTTATATATTTTAACGCCAAAAATATGTGGCAGATAAATCAGTTACGCACATCTTGATCTCTGACATTGAGATCCAACAACATCCGGATGCAGTCTCTTAACCTCGCGCCAGAGAGCTCGTACAGTTTGCCAGTCGGGTCGCAGAACTTGTCGAAATTCCTGACCCATGGCGCCATATACCGCAAACAGAGCGCCTTTAGCAACGTATTAGGCTTCTCCAGCTCCAGGCAGATCTGATAAATGAAATCCAATGTCAAATCCGGTGCAAACTCGGCCATCTTAGCACTGATGTGGTCGACGAGGAACCGCGCGTTGCCAGGGATGCTACTGCCTATAAAGTGAGAACGTTAGAAGAATAATTCTCAGCGCTTCAGGAGGGACTGTATTTTTACCTGATGAAGGGAGAAGCAGCTCTTCTGCGCGTGGGCTGATGGAGGTGCAGACCGCTTTGAGTAGATCATACGCTGCCCCTCTCAAGTCTGGCATCTCGCTGTACGAGTTGAACATGGCGATGTGCATGAGAGCCGCATGAACATTGGACAGACGAGACGTTCTGTCGGCAAATACGACGCGATGGCTTGACATCTGGACCTTCGCCGAACGGATACTCTGGGGTGATGCGAAACGTCAGCCGTCTTCTATCTATAGTGTCTTTGGGACTATCGTGATTATCTCACCTTGACGATCTGATCACGTTCCGGTGAAGAGAAATACAGCGTCCCGCCATTTCGACTTCTCCGAATGATGAACTCATTGACATCCCGACCAGTGGAAACATTGTAAATATCACCAATGTCTATGAAAGGAATGATCTCGACACTTTTGCATGACAACTGGCCATATATCGCCTGCGCCCGAACCTTCAGAGGCACTTATCAGCAACGTACAAACTTTCTAGGAAAGCCAACTCACAGCATTGATTCGTAGATGCGAATGAGCGACGGCAAGGGTCACCGGCATCCTCGTGTTGGTCCCTTGACGCATCGTCACCTCCTTGAAGGCTTCCTTCTCTTCTTGCTCGAGCGTCCCTGGATATTCATCAGTCTCACCAACATCGAGGTTCACCAGACAGTCAAGCTTATACTTACATGCAGTGCTTAGATACGTAGCTATATTCCGTCCGAGAGCCTGGCACAAGTCTGCGACCCCAAACTTGGGGCGCAAATCAATGGAGAAAACGCCTACAAAACAAGATAGTTAATTCTTGTATCCAACCCCTAAATAGTATATTGACTTACCCGCGCAGACATTGTAAAGTTTCCGAAGATATCTTTGCATCATGAAGTTACAGTTCAGAACGTAGGCGGTCCGCAAGCGCGAGCGCACGTCGCTCGGAGTGACCTCAACGAAAAATTTGAACCAATCTAACGATATCTCGTTCGATGAGGAATAGTTCGTGCTGTCGATTACCAACTCAATGTCAAGATGGTCGAAAGCGGCTATGGTCTGCAACGACGGTTAGTACGTCCAGTCGTCGAAAACGCCAACATATACGAACCTTGAAAACGTGGAATGCAAGTAACTCGTAGTCGATGACTTCTCGGTCCAGTTGTGAGATGTTCAGAATGAACACCGCGGCGTCCTCCTATATAAAAGTTCACGTTGTCAAATCAGCGCTCTCAATGGAAGCTTGCCACGGCACGTACCTTTGTTGCAACATGCGAGAACAACTTCGTCACAGAATCCGCGTTCCGTTCCGAGAGTCTGCCCATGAAGTCTCGGTACGTAGTATGCGTCGCCGACGTCTCCAGATGCAGCCTCGGAATCTCCAACGGCTGGCCCATTTCCACAAGCGCAGCACATAACGTGTCCCAAGCCTTCTTCCCTCCAATGACAGCCGCTTCGCCTTCGTTGGATGACTTTGACAAGCTGAGCAGCTCCTTTCCGACTTTGTCTGCGTGCTTTTCGAAGAAGCGGTGCAGAACGATCGCGTCCGTCTCGTCGAAAGCGCCTCCTTGCCATTCGTCCGACTCATCCTCATGCATAGAAGGGGGGAGTTTCTTTACATAAGGCGCATCACTCAAACTGTCTACTCGAAGAAATGGGAAAGGCACTCACGGTGATGTCCGTCAGGAACTTCACGACATGCATGATGTTCTTCTGCAAAAAGTCGTTGAAGCACATCATGTGCGGCTCTTTGCCAAAGCGGACATTATTCGAGAGGTTTTGCATGATTTTCGCGATGTACATGAGTCCCCTACGCATCGCCATACTATTCGGCGGCATCTCGATGTCGACGACTTCGGGGGACACTAGGACAGGCGAAATGAACCGTAGGAAGATGAAACCGCCGAGGGCCGAGAATTTGGCATCCGGCCATACCTCTGCACTGAAGAGAATTGTCAGCATGGTCTCCAAATGATGTAGGGACTACTTGAACTTACACTATCTGCGAAATATGCATGCACACTTCACGAAGCATCCTATATAACAAATCTACGTGAGTTCATCTGCATTATGAGACCCCTCTCGTCCATTCCATAACTCACAAAGGCATAGCAGGCGCCGACTCGCACACAATCTTCAAAAAGCTCTCCGCGAAGAACTCCAACGCCTTCTGGTTCTCCAAAATCTCCGGCTCACTCGCTCCCTTCGACGCCTCGATATTGAACGTCAGGTCATGGGCGACGTGGCTCATTTTCTCGATGAGCGGTTTAACGACTTGGCGGAGGTAGTCGTATGCATGCGTTCGGGCGAAGTTGCTTAGGAGTTTGCTGCGCATGTTGTTGGGGCGCCAGAGGGCGACTTCGTTGGCTAAAGGCGGCGAAAAGGAAGTTAGTTGAGATAGGAGCGAAGTCAAGGAATGGACTTACGAGTCGACTTGACTTCTCTTTCAATGAGAAGTTTCAGAAGGTCGAGTAGGGATTGCCTAGTGTCAAAGAGATTAAGCAGCACGGGAATGATGACATCGTCTTCGTTCGCAGGACATGTCTCGCAAATCGCCAGCACAAGGTACAACTAAAGCAAGGTCAACACCGACTCATTCTTCAGAAAAGCTATATACTCACATCGCATCCCTTCACAAGCTATAAACATCGAAAAGTTACACGTCAGCCTTGAGCAGAAGAATGACCACCTTTCAAACCAACTCACATCACCAATCTGTGACTGACTTGCGCTCACAGCAGAGTCGCTCGCAGGCAAGAACCGTCCTCCGAGGTCCATCACTCTCGAAATCGCCTTGCAGAAAATCGCTCTCTTCGTGAGGTCCGGGTCGTACGCAAGCGGGAGGAAGTGCTTGAGGCCGATGTCGGTGTTCATCGTGAGGAGGTATGCCAGGCCTGTCGTCACGATCTCGTAGACGCTGCCTTTGTCGAACGGGCCTGTCATTTTGGTCTAAAATGCGTTAAGAGATCGGCGAGGATTTTGTTTGTAAGATGGTATGCAGAATTGTAGAACTGGAAGGTGGGGGAGATCATACCTGATTTGAATGTTGGGAACTACGATCTTCTTCGATCTAAGGTGAACGTCAGAAAATGATACTTTATATTTCGACGACACACTAACCGAAGACCCAGATGGTTGATCCACCGTCAAACCCTGCAAGAACAAATTCTGCAACTTCAGATATCGCCTCGAAATCGCATGCGTCGGGTCATCTCCAGCCGTCCCATCCGTCGTCATCAGCCTCATCCTCTCCACCAACGCCGTCATCGTCCGAATCACACAATTATTCAGCTCTCTCCTCTGCTTCATCACATAATACTCGTCATTCTCGTTCCCCTCCGGCTCGAACCAGTCCACGATGAGATCCACGAGCACGTTCCGGAAATAGTCGTCGGCGCGCGTCGTCATGGCTTCGATGCGCACGGCTTGGTACGAGCCCATGGAGATGAAGTTGCAGTAACGGATCTTGAATTTGAATGCTTGGGATTTCTTGAAGCGGTTGGCGAAGCGGCCGAGAGAGGAGACGATGTGGCGGAAGTCGGCTTGGCCTAACACTTCGCGGAGACTGATATCTGGACGGGTCAGGACTAATATGCTGACGGATATGAGCTGTGGATGGAGAAATTAGAAAAAGAGTAGAGATGAAAAGAGGAGAGGGTTTGTATCGGACCTGTTCGAAGAAGACAATGAGAAGCTGCTCTTCGTTCTCGCTACCCGTCGCCTCCGCACTAGTCCGATCAACATCATCCACCATACTACACAAAAAAACCCCATTTTCAGCATCATTACCAGAACTTATATGTTCAAAACCCACTCGTGCAATAATTTCCAGAGCCTCCCAAACATCCTCGAATGCACCTCCGTCCCCAATGCCTCCTTCGCCGTATCCCTCGCCATCGGTATATCGAACAACAGCGTATCCACAGTCGTCGTCATAAAGTCCGTCAACATGTACTGCCCATCCTGCGGGATCCTCAACCGATCCGGTAACGAGTGCGACGGGGTGCGGATCTGCAGAACATGGCGCGGGTCCTCGCTCACCGACGCCGCACCAAAGGCAGCCATGAACAACGTAAGGTTTTGCCACTGGTAGAACTTTTCTTCAGGGCTCATAGTGAGGTCTCCAGCGGGCCTCTTCGTCGACTGCACGTCCCCATCTGAGGAAGTCGCGTGTCGCCCGATGATCCAATCACGTAACGCCGCCCACCGGAAGTAGCATTCGTACCACACGACGGCATGGAGAGGATACGGCGTCGACAGGAGCTTGAACACTTTCCTAATCCGCCGCTGTTGGGCGACGCGCCCGATGACGACGAACGACGGATCCCCGAGCTGTTCGTACAGCGGGTACCGCTTGGCTGCTTCGTCGTTCTCCTCGAAGCCTTCCGGCCGGGCGGGGTTCGGGAGACATTCGGCGATGGCGATGTCGCGGAGCGCTCGGGCTGCTGAGCTAGAGACGATTGTGTCGACGGAGGTGAGGGTGACGAGGAGGGCGACTTCTGCGGCGACGATCTCTGGGCACCGACCGCTGGAGAAGTCCCAGCTCGCTCCGCATGTTTGGGTCTGTAGGTGATGACAACAAAGTCTTAGCTGGCTGCAAAGTCGAGCGTACAGACTCAAACAAAGCTCACCTCAACCGTCTTCTTGTAAAAGCCGATGTACCATACGAGCATATCCGCAAATAACCTCTGCTCCATCAAGTTATCGCGGGCATCAAGCAGACGTGTAGCCGTTACTGAAATGAAACGCAGACTGTAACCACACAAAAGAACGCAGTCAACGGCGTATCCGCAACGAAAGAAACTGGCATACGTACATCGCAATATCAACCCACATCACCCCACTCTTGATTGTCTTCTCATCCGTCTGGAACATCATCCAGTTAGACCAATGCGTGAACGTCCTGATCCCGCTCAACGTCAACGCCAAGTCCGTGTTTTTGTCTCTTATGATATGCATGATATCTATCGTCCACGCCAGTACTTCTTCAGGTGGATCGTACAAGGGAAAGTAAGTCACGTCAAGACGGTAGAAAGCGAGGACGGAGAGGACGAGGAGTTCGCGTTCTGTGATGGCTTCGGAGGAGAAACGCTTCATGGTTGGGTGGGAGGCAATTCGGCGGGTGACACCCAGGCTGTCTTTTTCGTTGTAGATCGAGACGGCCGCCTGAATGTATGCGTACGATGCGCCCAAGAAAACGAGTCAAGTTGGAAGCGAAGATGAAAGTCAGCACTACGGAGGAAATAAAAGTGGGATATCGATACTTACCCGGTAAATGGTCTTGCAGCGGTCAATGATATGTTTGTTCTGGAGCTTCTCGAGGTACGGGAACTTGTTCACTTGTTGACGCAACAAGATAAGCGTCTTGATCCCCACAAGCTTCACCGCGTGCGACCTCTCCGGCTCGAGACAATCATACAAAAGCTGCAAGAAATCGTCCTCCGGCAGGAACCTCCCAACTCCACACATCACATCCGCATAAAACGACACGTCGATCTCGTCCAGCGACTCATAGAACGGCCTCTGGTTCTGCGTCTT
Source organism: Hymenochaete sp. R1 (assembly GCA_019400425.1). Taxonomy (NCBI): domain Eukaryota; kingdom Fungi; phylum Basidiomycota; class Agaricomycetes; order Hymenochaetales; family Hymenochaetaceae; genus Hymenochaete; species Hymenochaete sp. R1. The sequence goes on from JAFREE010000018.1 coordinate 102,569, forward strand.
CCACAGACAATCCTTCATATTATCCGCAATCTCAGTCGCGAACGCGCGGATGACCGTCTCCTGTTCCTTCGGCAACACCGTCGCCGCGCGCAACATGTCCGAGAACGACATGATCGCGGTATCCCGTAGCTTGCTCCCCGGCGTCAGGCTCTTGCGCATCTTGTCGAGGAAGACGAGCTCCTTGTTCGAGCTCGTCGTGGTCGCCTTGTACGAGACGCCGTCGAAGCGGAGCGCGACTTGTTTGAAGCGCTCGAAGCAGAGGAGGAGGAGGACGGTCAGGACGGGCCAGAGGAGTTTGCGGTTGGACTCGTTTTTGACTTGGAGGAAGGCGTCGAAGACGCGCTCGGCGGCGCCCCCTTCGAGTTTGCGGGTGCCGTTGGCTAACTCGGTGAATTCGGAGGGGAAAGTCTCGATCCAGTTCCAGACTGCATGTCGCAAGGAGAGGGCAACCGCACATTGGGCGTCTCCCCTCATGTTGACGAGAAGCGAAGAAATCTCTGATGTGAAGAAAGGGTGTCATTAACCACTTGCACTTCACAGTGGATGCAATTACGAAGAGGACTTGCCTTGAAGGATATACGTCAAACGCCCACGATCCAAAGCACAATGTTGCATGAGCTGCAAGTCGGTGTAATCCGACCCTTCTTCCTGAGTTGCCCTCGCCAACGCATGTATCTTGGCCCGAATCTTTCCCAACACGACGCTCCAGTTCACGGCGCTGAGCAAATACACGATCCGGCCCGCCCATTCGGTGATGAGAGAGTAGAGTGGGAGGGAAGACATGGTCAGCGTGCGCGGGGTGCGCTGGAAGCCAAGCGCGGAACGCGCGAGAGGGATCGGGGTGGAGGACGTAGAGGATGCAACCGAGTTCATCGAAGGTGCCTTTCTCGGCCAGTTCCCACCCGATGGTCCCTCCGGGTGTCCACCACCACCAGTGCCAGCGCCAGTACCAGCAGTATCAGGCTCCATCTCAGGCATCCACGGCATATCATCCTCATGCATCAGCCCATCGTCAGCATTGATCACTTCGAACCCGTAAAGCGACGCGTCGGTGGAGAGGTTATCGTACGCCTTTGTGCGATCGTCGCGCGGGGCGGCCTGGCGCAGGAGCATGATCATCACGCTCACGAGCCATCTCGCGCAGTTCTCGTCAAGCGGGGGCGCCTCGAGGCTGAGGGAAGGCGAAGAACCAGAGCCGGAAGCGGAACCTGCGGACGTGGATTTCCCGCGCGCAGATGTGGCCGAGATGGTTTTCATGGCTGGCTCGGCGACGCCTGAGGGCTGGGCGGCGTGTTTTTCGTTGAAGAGCGGGTGTGGGGAGGGCGTGGGGGAGGTGGAGGTGGAAAGGGAGGTGGTGTCCAGGTCGGGTTCGGTGGTACGGTGGGAGGAGGCGCGGTCGATGGAGGAGTGGGAGGGACGGGTGTGTGGGGTACGTTTGTGTTGCCAGCGGCAGGAGAGGATGACGGACATGACTTTGAGGAGGAAGAGCTCGGATTGGAGGATGTACAGGGCTCGCTGGCCGTCCAACTCGGTTTGCTGTTGCTGGAGAAAGGGGGGTTCTGCGGGTGAACGAGGTGGGAAACGATGATGAGGACGGTGCATACCTTTGCAAGACTCTCGAGATCTTGCGAAAGCTTCCAGACGATGATGTCGAGGGCATGCTTTGCGAGGTCAACGAGCGTCTCGATGATATTCAGTATCGCGGGGTCGGCCTCGACGTCGACCAGGGCTAGACCAGAGTAACACGGGAGCTGTAGCATGGCAACAGCATCACACACGACCATTCAACCAGATTTAAAATATCATCCATTGCAAATGAGCGTTGTGTTCGGAAATAGCTCGAGAAAGAGAGACAGAGAGAGAACGAACTTTTGCATTGAGCCGCTTTATGAGGGCTATGACGGCTTTGCTCTGAGGAGAGCCGTTTGTGGAGGACGGTGGGAAGCTGAGAGAGCTGGAGTTTGATGTCGGATGAGAGCCAACGAAGCCATGGTGAGACTCGTTCGGCCTATGGATGCGCGACGCTGCTGTCGAGGACGAAGACGGATGGAGACCAACGGTATTAGATGAAGAAGAGTGGGCAGTAAGGGAAGCAGAAGGACGACGACCGACGCCCTTGATGTCACTATTGGATGACATTTGTAAAAACAACAGACACGACGATGGAGAAGTAGAACAAGAAACGAAGAAAAGAAGATGGCGAGAAGAAGAGGGAGAAAAGAGGTGGAGAGCGACGACGACGACGACGGCGACGACGATGAGCTAGTCGTCGGTTGACCTGACCTGATCGCGCGCGCGGACGCAGCAGCTTGGCCGCTTGCTGGACCCGACTCAGGCTTGACCTGACCTGACGCGTGCAACACACGCTCTCTTCATTAATCTCTTTGACTCTTCTGATCGCATTTCTACGCTATCTCTTTACTACACTTCTCTTTCTTCAACCCTTTGAGCTCGTTGATTTATTTCCTAATATAGCGCATTGAAGCATTGACTCTGCGAATTCTCCGAATTTCAAGTAGAAAAGTGCTGGAGTTGACTCGAATCGACGAATCGGGTCGTGTCTCGGAAGCGGGAGATACCACAAAGGGAAAGGGAAGGTCAGTGATCGACATGATCTGCATCTGAATTGCACCAAGGACATCAGTATCAGTCAGTCAGTCGAGAGATGGCAAGAGAGCAAGAGCAGAACACGCATACAAGCAGGCGATGAGACCTACATAGCCACTTCATACGCTTCATTATATTCCATAACATATATACTTATATTTATATTTCTTTTAATACAACACCCTGCCGTACAAGCCCCCTGTGGATTTTGCATATACATACATGCACATCCGCCCCGCCACCGCCGTTGTCGTTTGTCGGTCGGCGTCTGAGTCTGGACCCTATTTCCTTTCTAGAGTCTGGGGGAATGGTGCATCGTGGGAATCTCCTTCTGTAAACGTATAAGAGTGATCTGTTTGTGTTTGTTGACAGTACCCTCAACCCAACCCTCTGCCCAGCTCCCATTTATGCGTCAACCTCCGCACTTGAACATAAACCACTACCATCTCTCTCTCACCTCATCCATCACCTCAACCAGCATCCACCCTTTCTTCTCGTGAGTGCACTCCGTCAACGACGCGTCCAAACAGTCTGCTCATCGCTTGCACTACGTCCAGATACCATCCCCAGCTTCCCTGTCCCCAACCGTGAGCTCTCCCGACGCGTCTCGTTCTTTCTAAAGCAGCCGCTTATTCGCCTTTCAGATGTCAACCTCGCGCGAAGACTCCGTCTTTCTCGCCAAGCTCGCAGAGCAGGCAGAGCGTTATGAAGGTCCGTGAAGCCCTTTCAGAGCGCGCACGCGTCATGAGACACTTATTCGGTACTGATAACGCCCGCTCCCGCGTTTCCAGAGATGGTTGACAACATGAAGAGTGTCGCGTCCTCCGATCAGGAACTCACTGTCGAGGAGCGCAATCTCCTCTCCGTCGCCTACAAGAACGTCATTGGTGCACGCCGCGCCTCCTGGCGCATCGTTTCCTCCATCGAGCAGAAGGAGGAGTCCAGGGGTAACGAGTCCCAGGTCACAATGATCAAGGGCTACAGGGAGAAGATCGAGAGCGAGCTCGCAAAGATTTGCGAGGATATACTCGAAGTGCTCGAGAAGCACCTTATCCCCTCTGCTGCGTCGGGCGAGTCGAAGGTCTTCTATCACAAGATGTACGAGAACATATCCCTTTCCGGATACGTCATGTCTTATCTAATCGTTTTCCCCGCATCGCTTAATTAGGATGGGTGATTACCACCGTTATCTCGCCGAGTTCGCGACCGGTGACAAGCGCAAGGACAGCGCGGATAAGTCGCTGGAAGCCTACAAGGCTGCCACTGAAGTCTCGACGACCGAACTGCCCCCGACGCACCCCATCCGGTTGGGTCTCGCGCTCAACTTCTCAGTATTTTACTATGAGATCATTAATAGCCCCGACAAGGCGTGCCATCTCGCGAAGGCGGCCTTTGACGACGCGATTGCGGAGCTTGATACGCTATCGGAGGAAAGCTACAAAGACTCGACCTTGATTATGCAGCTCCTCCGTGACAACCTGACACTCTGGACCTCGGACCAGGGTGGCGAACCTGGTTAGTGATTTTATATACAATCCGGAGCTCACGTTGACCCAGTATTTTCTATCGTTTCAGACAAGTCGGGAGAAGCGAAGGATACCGACGCGGCGGAGGCTGAGGATGCTTCGTAAATTTCATTCCCCGGTGTTGCATTAGGAGCTCAAAAACCATCACATTGTGTCAATACGTCGCATCCTCCCACCCTCTTTATCCTCGTTTTAGTGCTTGCTCGAGTGTTCCTCTATTACCGCCGCATTTCATTTACGTCGTTCCCTGGCCTTATCCCGCATTACCCTATCCCCTGTTCGTCTATGGACACGAACGTATCCCTTTAACTCCCCTCCCTTCTCCGCACCCACATCACGCGACCCGTGACATCATGTTGGAGATTGCGGTCTTGCCGTACTTCATCTTGTCCGGACTGTGGTGGTTTTTGGTCACGGCTTTTCTCTTTTGCGTGTCATCTCGTCTCGCTTCTCATCTCATCATCTCTTTCATTGTTCATCGTCTGCTTTTGCCCTCTTTTCGTCATTTTTTCTCTTTGTCTAACGTCTGCTTTATCCAACCAATCAAAGATAAGATCGTAAAGCTGAAATTATTTTGTGTGATGTGATTAGGTTGTGATTGATTGATTAATTTCAAGGCGATATTGCGCAAATCCCCGAGAAAAAAAGAACGAGTTGTAATGGCTGAAGGTACTAGGATGCTTATTTCTATCTGTAAGTCCTATTCGGTCGAACTGCATAACCATAAAGCTCGCAAAGATTTCTGAAGGTGAGTCAGTGGTGCTCCAGTGAATGAGAAACTGTTGATTACACCCCAGAACAGACAATGCCACCATCGGATTCGGGGATTCCGAAGGGGAGCAGAGAGCAAACATTCACATGTACTGTACATCAAGAAAACTGTCTACGGCCTACAGCTTCGTTTCTGGCGCCTGCGCACCCTCTAACCCTTCCTCCACCTCCTCCTTTCCCTCCCCTTGACCCTTCCCTTCCCCGCCCTTCTCCCGATCCTTCCCAGCAACAGCCCTCAACGCCCTCTCATAATCCGCATCAAGCATTGGACACCGCGGATAACGCCCCCACACCTCTTTGTTGTCCTCCCACACTTGCAGGTACCCGCCGAGACGCTTTTTGAGTATGCTGAGGTTTGACTCTTCGAAGAGGATCTTGAGGGCGTCGAGGATCCCGAACTTGGTTTGTGTGTGAGATGCGTCGGCGTCTTCGGCGTTTTCTGCACCACCTTCGCTTTTGCCCTCGCCCTGGCTGGGGAGCGGCGGCGGCGGCGGCTGTTGCTTGAGCGACAGCTCGTAGGACGACCTGATGAGGTTGAGCTGGTACTGGAGTCGACGGAGGTACGGCGTGTTCCTATCCCGCTCAGCCTGCGAACTAATACTATTCATCGACACATGCGCGAACCACTCCCAAATCCTCACCATCACCCTCGCCTCGTCGTACTCGCCCTCATTCACCCGCCCCTCCATCTCTTTCCACTCCTCCTCCCTCTCCGCTCCTGACGCCGACCCCGCCCCGCCCCAGGCCCCCTCCCAAACCTCATCCCGGTACCCGAACGCGCGTTTCTCAGCCTCCAGAAGCGCGAGCTGCTCCTCCCAGAAGGACATAGCCGCCTGCGCCTCCGCGCGGGTGTACGTGGACGCGCCCGTGTATGAGCCGTCGGCGTCGAGGTCGGCGACGATCGAGGTGTAGTGCTCGACGTTGGCTTTGTGGGTGCGGGTTGCGAGCTCGAAGAGGTGGGGTGGGGTGAGGCGGGTTGGGGCGCCGTGGAAGGGGAAGATGTCGCGGTCTACGACGCCTGCTTTGGCTGTGGGGGGGTGGGGGGTGTGCAGGGGATGGGAAAAGGGGTGGAAGGTCACCGTGGTTTGCGCCGTGAGATATATGCCAACGAGGAATAGGGAAAAACATACCGAGTTTCCGCTCGACCTCTACCAACTCCTCATCAGCCGACGGCGCGAGGTAGATCCTCTCCTTCGACTCCTTGTGCTCCTTCGACTCCTTGTGCCCCTTGTGCTCTGCACCAGAAGTCCCGGAGGAAGCGTTGGGATGGAAGAGAGAAGTGGCGCGCGTGAGGATGTCCTTGATATAAGGGTGTTTTTCTTTGGTTTCGTCCTCGCCCGAGTCCGTATTCGAGTCCTTAGGCTTGGACTGGCTCTGTGCGTGTTGCTGCTGCTGTTCTTCAAGTTGGCTGTGTGACTCGGAGGACTTGGACTCAGGCTGGGCGTCGTCTTTGGGTACGGTGACGGATTCGTCCTTTTCGAGAGCTGACATCGTGCTTTGGAGCTCAGGCTACGTTCTGGATGTTTCAGGTGAGGCGAGGACTGGAATGTTGGACAATGCGAGGAAGACGAGACGAGGGTGAATCGCCACTTCACAGACCCCTTCTACATAAATAAATATCCGCCTCCCCCCGCCTCCATTTGTTTACAATCGTGGCGTTCTCGGGGAAAAGACCTGATGAGCATACAAGTACGCTTGGCTACAGCGAATGTCAGCGTCAGCCTACCCGACTGAAGCCCCAATGGGCTTGTCGCTTGCAAGTAGCGATATCGATCCAGCTTACTTTCGGAGGTCAAGACGGGGTTGATTAGAGAGGGAGGAGTCGAAATAAGGTTGATGTTCCTGTGGCGGGTGTGGCGTCCGAAAATTTCGGAGAGCTCGAAAATGCGTGTCTGAGTCGAGTATTAGTGTTGGAAACTTGGGGAGTTAGTCTCTTATTTGGAGTTTGAAGGGGTCCATGAGCTTTGGGTTCTAGTAGTACTTTTACCTCAGCCTGTAGCGAGAGAATGGGTTGTGATTCTTGTTGCAGAGTAAAATAAGGCATTGGAAATTAGTAATAACTACTACCAAGCCAGGCTACTTCCGACCTCCGACGCACATGTCTACTCTGCAGCATAAACAGCACGCAAAAACTGTCTGTCAACGACCTCCTTCGAAACCTGATTATGGGTCTTTATCGCTTCCAGCGTCAAGTTACTATAAGAGAAGATAAACGGAAGAGACTCACTAAGGCCAAGTCTCCTTTCAAAGTCTCGCACGAGATTGCGATTAATGTAGACCCAGTATCAGTACGCGTTAGCACACGGGGATCATTTAACCGTGTCTGTCCTTGGAATTCTTTCGATGCCTTTCTCTCGAGTTGAGGAGGCGGACTCAGGCTGAATCGGCGGCTATAGACACGTTTGAACCGTTGAAGACCTCGGCATGATACTTGGGAGGGAGGCTTACCAGTGGGCTGAGATGCGGCGTATCGAAGTCCAGTTGAATCCCCTTTTTGAGCTACGCTCACTTGAGCTCTGAGTTAGGTAGAAGTGAGTTTCTGATGAAGCAACTAAAGGGTGATTGCAAAGCGTTGGTCAATGAAAACGACTTCTACGCTGGGGTTGATGTTTAGTATGGATTGCTTCTCGCTAAACTTATGCTCGACGGAGAGTTCAAGGTTCATGATAGTATCATTGGGGAGAGGAAAGAGAAAAATGTCGTGGGTAGTGCTTTGTATATCGTAAGCCCAGTTAGATTAAAGTAAAGTTTCCATTCGCCACGCTTGATGCATCTTTCCGGAGGACTGCAGCGGCAACGGAGGTTTGGACACTTAAGGTCTGCAAGCTGGTGGAAAATGGGTCGTGTTGGCCTTAGTTAGAAACCAGAAAGTCAAACCTTCGCATCTTGCCAGGGGGATGACTCGGAGGGAAAGTATACAAAAAATTGTATATCGATGGGGAATTTGAGCCCATGTCTTTGTCGCTCTTGAGTCGTCAAAGGTTGTTCGGGAAGATATCGCTGCTCGCTTAAGATAATAAGAAGTCTCTGAATCAGGCTCAAAATAAGCAAAATCGCGGATTGATTGAAATGACGTTACAGAATTGAAGGATATCAATAAAGTACACGAGCCATTTGAACATGGATTCGACCCGGCACTTGCCAGGGGCTTCATGACTTCCGGGCTTAAACACGGAAGTCATTCTTTCGAAGCTTCGTTCACAGATGGCAGATCTGTTTTTTGCTCGTCGTCTGTTGTCCATATCAGGTCCCTGCATCCATAATAATGATGAAACTGGTTGGCGATTTTGTAGTAAGATGGTGGTTTGGAAGACGCAAAAATTGGTTGGATCGGTTCGCGGTCGTTGTCGCCATCATCTAAGCGAGCCAGGGCGTCGCGGACACGTCTCTCCATGTCTCACTCATCCCTCATCCTCATCCTTCTCCATTTTCTTTCGATTATCGAGCTGGTAATTGACTTGCGCTCCGTGCGCTTGTTTGCAGTGGGGCGGGGAATGAGACTTACCACGCGATGAACGACTCGTGATAGAACAACCTCGTAAACGACCGTCGCCTTGGTCGACCCTTTTCACCATCAAACGACAGTCGACGTTGGCGTATGCAGCTACTTCTCTTCCGAGACATATATTGTAGAGCCTGAGCATCTTAATGCACGGGGTCCTCTCTTTCGCACCTCACTACATCTCACCAACGAACGAGCCAGCAAAGACACCAACCTCGAGCGATACATGCATAAATAACAATATCTCGACTCACCAGTGAATCACAAAATGCAGAGCACGGGAGACGATCGAATGCTTGCTCCGTTGGCCAGGCGCCTGGTATCAGTATCCACAAGGCATAGAGGAATGCGATCCGTGGTAGCCTGTTCGAGATGCGCTTCCTACACTGTCTTCAGAGCCTTGGCTTCAATCTATTGACACAGCTGCAAGTCTAGCTGTTGGAATGGAGGCTCTTGCAGCTTTTCGTTGGTGTTATGAAAGCGTCGTGTGTGTATCGATTACGGGCGTCGAGTGCGTTGTACAATAAGGTCTTTCTGGTACTGGGAATTGCAGGTACGGCAACAAGGGTTTCATATTTCTTGCGGTGACCCTCATTCTTGTCTTCAGGTATAACTTCGAAGTGGTTCTAAGCGTTTTGCCGTTGGGCCCAGAGCTTGATGTGGGATGACGCTTGGGGTTAGGGTTCTGAACTTGGTCGTTCAACCCATCCCGCCTTGCTGATCAAGATTGTCCTGTTTTACGCGTTGCCTGAAGCTCAAGAAAAGGCTTGTATTTTCCCGTAAAATTCTGGTAGAATTGGCTGAGTATGTGATGGCTTAAAGGTGAGCTGAAGAACATCTTAGGGTTAGCAGCCGCCTGATCACCCTAACCCTATTACCATATCAGGCAATTCCTACTTCCTTGCCACGAAACAGTTGGGGTTAGAACGTCGTGGTCTCTCTGTTCGGGTCTGTGCTCGTCCACGATATCGTCGACGTTGTTGAGGTCGTCGTAGTTGATTGGATTTGGCTGGACGCGGAGCTCTTAGCTCATGTCGACGGAAGTAAACACGAAGCTCACCGGAAGCAAACCGTACTTTGGTATGCACCTTGGGTAGTACTGGACTGAAAGGCACCTTGCTTCATGCCGGCGTAGCAGCATTAAATATTGAAGGTCCATAGGGACGCAAATGCACGGCGTATACGACCGTTGTAGATTTGGACGTGTTTTGTTGTCGTAAGGGTACTCGCAGTCGTCATCCAGCACTCACATTCTCCACGCCTGGTTTTGGTCTTCATACGCCAACGGATTACCGCTACCAACATTCCTGCATGTTTGAAGGGGAAGCTTTGCTCTCACGTGAATTTTGACTTCGAAACCCAGGAGAATGATATCGACAGGTGCTGTGGTGTTAGAGCCGACGGAGACACCCAGAGTGTCTGTGCAATCAGTCCGAATGATGCTTGCTCGCTTCAAGGGTCCGTCCTCAGGCTCCTGTACACTCGACATGCTACCGCTGTTGGTCGTCTCTGTCAAACGTGAGCTTCGTTGGGGCTCTGAAATCGATGGTGAGAAAATCCTGCTCAACGAAGGCAGAGTCGGCGACGAGTTTACATTACGAGCGGGGAAGGGGTCACTGTTGTCAAACGCGGCGATCCAGTTGCCTCGATCCCCTCGGGATTACGACACGCGTGCTCTTCTGCGCAAGCTAGGGCTGAAAACTGGATGGGCGTTTTTCAAGCCGGATGCGATGCATTCTTTTTCTCTCCCCCGCCTCCATCGTCGAAACATGGAATACCGCGGGAAGCCAATATGCCGTGCTAGATATCCTTCATTTACCCTGGTTGTGAGGAAACATTGGCTCAAGTCTAGCTTCTCATGCGTCTATCGACCGAAAGGCCTTCTTTCATGGCACAGTGAGCCGATGGGACGCGTTCAACCGTGCATGCGCGTTGTGAATCCCCCGAAAACAGATGAAGATTGGGCAATGGTAAGTACAGCTTATTAATATATAATTCTATCGCTCATGTCGCTTCTATAGAAAACCATAGATCACCGAGACGAAGGGGAGGAAGAAATATTAGAACTGGTACCACCTTCCAGAAGGATCCTCGAAACCATAGTAGAGGAAATACCAGAATCACCTGTCGTCCAGCCAGCAATCCTTCAATCGGACGTTAGCTCTCTGGATTTGGACGCCGATGAACCTGTTTTCTCCGATTGTCCAAAAACTCGGCGACGGGGACGCGTCGGACGAGTATTTCACGTACGCCTTTTTTTCCGTTTCTCTCTTCAGTTTACAAATACTAATTAATCTCACTTGGTTAGACGTGCAAAAGCTTCATGGAGCACAAATTGATTTTTAGGAAGAGCAAGACCATTATCACTTGACTCCCAAATTGGACACGTCCGTGCCCTCCTTCTAAATAAACAATTATCTCTGTTTTACTGTTTTCCTATACTTTGCGACTTTTTTAGACTTCGTAACTTTGGAATTTCTCTTGGATTTTTTCTCCTCAGTCTTCGACCTTTGTTTTGACCTTTTTTTGCTGTCAGAGTAATTGGTTTTCATTTGACCCTACAATGCAAAAAGCACTCTTTAAGGAACGCAGTTTCCGACGTATCGAGAGACCTTGCTCGGTGTGAAATGTGCGCGTACATGGGAGTGGATCAGCCGGTGAGCTGGTCGGCCAACTTGTTCGTTGTGAAGGCTAACGTATTGCAGTAGGGAAGAGAGCTGGACCTTCTTAACCCGGTTATCATGTGTAGCTGACATGCTTCAACATCATGATATAGTGTTTTTATTCACATTGGTGCTTTGTAGTAGACCAATCGTCAAGAAAGCCCAGCGCCATTACTCGCCTCCGGCTCTCTTCGATCATGAACCTGGATACTTCGGAGCATCTAAAAGGGTTTCTTCCTTGATCATGACTACCGCTCACTTGAAATCGCCTGCTTGCTCGGACATGCAGCATGCAGCATGCAGCATCCCGCATGCCTCAGTCGATCTACGATATTGTACAGCCCGGATCCATGACAGCAGAGTGGTTTTGAAACAGTACGCCGTCGTTTTTGGTATTATTCTTTCTTCTTCACTGTGAGTATACGCTTGAGGCCAATAGAATTTGTTGAACATTTACCAGCAAAATTACGATCATGATGCAACAACGACCATTGAAGAGACCTTGTCTCGAACCAAGTATGATTAACCTCTTTTAGCGTTGCCCGCTTCCAAACCAGTTCCCGGGTATAAATGCGGAGAAAGCTGCATCTTATGTGAGTGATATTAATTGTTGAGCTAGTATCATTCATGATATGTACTCCAGTCCTTTGTTTAAAATTGTTTTCCGATGACTCATTGGACCATACGGTAGCCTTCATATGGTTTTGATGAACTAGTGCTATCATCTTGCGCCAGATGACCGCATTGTGATCTGTGCTCCTTCACAAAATTGAAGGGATAGTTGGCTTGGAAACAACTCTGCGTCTGTACTACGACTCGGAGGAGGCAAACGTCGCATATCCGCCAGGATTTGGCACAGAATTAAAAGCAGAGTAGATTGTAAGTGACTTAAGTCTAGTATTGGGCACTGCGCTGATCTATGACTCTGACAGGTAATTTTTCGCAGATAATTAGTATAGCTTACAGCGGACGAAGCTTGTACAATGAATCAGGAAGTATACTTAAATCCTGCAAGTAATTCCGAGTGCATTTGCGAGTCTACCCCTCCTCTGTGTTTGGAAGTCGACTTTTCTTGAATCTCGAAGAAGCCGCTGAGCATGGGGTCGCCATTCAAGGAATACGTGCGCCCCAGTATTTTGTCCCGAGCAAATTGTCAGATAGTCTTATATGCAGTCTGAGGACGTGACTGGGAGAGGGTGCTACAGATTTAATTTCCAACCCGAACCAAATTCACGAAGAGGACTACCCCGTCGATTCTGCGCACGGTTCTGTCCATGAGTGTGTTTTTAGAGACTAAAATGGAGTTGGTGGCCGAGGCGTCGAATGCACTGTATAGCGTAGAGCACATCGCCATTACTCAAGCAGGCTTGGTCCAGATTTTATAGTATCGGAGTTGTCCTTGTTCAAGTTGTTGAGTTAAAAAGAATACACGCGACTGGATGCGGACAACAGAAGTAGTCAAGTACTGGCGCTGGCGCCCATCTCATTTTCGCACGGGGTCATATGGGACAGAGGATCGGCACTCCAAGTTGCTGCTTGCTTGCTTTCTGGAGGAGCAAGGTCTGCTACGTCCTGTCTTACTCTCATTCAGTAATACGCTCTCAACGACAGCTCTGATAATATGCAACAAGATGACCTCTTTCGTTTCGCCCAATGTTTTTTATTGCCGATGGAAAAGGGCCGCTATAGTTTTGCCTATTCTTTCACGAGTATCAACCGGTGGCAGCTAATGTGCGCACCCATCCACTGGACAAGTGGATGTAGAGAAAGCTAGCCTCTTCGCCCGTTTCTAGAGAGACCTGACTAAATTCTGCCAGCGCAAAATACTCTCCAGTGAGAGGCATTAAGCTTTCGACGAACTCCATGGATACTATGGATGCGAAAAGGAACTCGAGGTCAGCGTTGGTTAACACATTAAAGAGCACCAAACGAAATAGGGAATAGGAATCGAGAAGAAAGCTTCTTATGAAGGAGCGCTGCGCAGTTGCAACAGGTCGATCGTATGTCGCGTTACTTGAGGACCACCTTCCCCTTGCAGACGGTTCTATTTGCCCATCACCGTGATCAACTGATCGGAGATGCAATTACACGCGCAAAGCAGCTGGAGAGCCATAGTCATAGTGATGTCTGATGGTGTTTGGAACTGAACTGATAATCTGTTTGCTCCTGACGGTGACCGTGGGCAGCCGTGGGCGGCCTCGACCGTACGGTCATTGCGCTTAGATCCGAATCGGAAGGCAAGAGCGCATAGATCCATTCACTCGTATACGCGTATATGTCGGATTCTACGCAGAAAGGGGGAACTGAACTACCCCTTCGCCTTGGCACGCGACTCATTTCGTAGATTTTTCTTCTTTTGATTGACTTTCATCTCTCATACACGCCCTCTTGGAGCTTGTTAGAAAACGCCTCAGGGTACAGACGAACAACACTTCAGGGAAGAATACCCTAGCACGGGTCGACTTATTGTTATAAAGACCACGATCAATCGGAAAGCAGCATCTGCGCTTCCTCCCTCGTCTACTTCGCGGTTTGGTCAGCCGTCACGTTTCCTAGGGTTTTTTCTTCTCCCTTCGTTCCAAGGACCGCGTCAAACTGACCCATGTCTATGCCCTCTGGCCTTGACGTGTCTTTCGCCCTCGTCGCTCGGAATGCAGAAGTCCACAAGTTCATTGGACCTGATCTGGTCGCTGCTATGGTCAAGAACAACACGGTCGGGGGATACCTATGTACTCTGCTGGCGACGGCCGTCATATATGATACGCGTTCGTCTTATTCTTTCTTGATCTTTTGCGTGTTCTTCTTGGGACCTAAGCTCCGATTGTTGGCTGTCTTGCGATTTCTACAGTGTTAACCCTGGATCAAGAGGTACGTTTATATCGCACTACATCAACCATTCACATTGACTCATCGATTACATGGATAGGCTCGATACTTTTGGGTACGCCTGGCTTTCATAGGCTTTCCTCTACGTCCTTTGCATTCTTGTGAAGAGCTAAAAAAAATGCTTCCGAAGGGTAGTGCGCGCCCGTGTCTACAACGAGTATCGTATTCTTCATGGTGAGTTAAACTTGCATCCGTCACCAGGCTCATGTAAGCACGTGGTAGTGGGATGACTGACTTAATACTTAGAACCGATACATTGGCATCGTTGGCGCCTTTGCCGGGGTATTCAGTATGAAACTTAGCTTGGGTCAGGATGCGAAGTCGTTGATGCGCTCGGATTTTTGCAGTGAACTATTACGGCGCCTCAACGGACGAGTAGGTTTACTGCTTACCTTTGAAAGACTTGATACTAAAGTCCCTGTCTCAACAGATGTATGAATTTTTTGACAAAGTCGAAAGAATATTCTTGAAGTTTGTGTTCATAGGCCTGCTTGTTGAATGGCTCACAAATATGTCTTGTGCGTCACATTATTAGTCGATTTCACTCGCGTACTAACGACGAAAAGAAGACGCAATCACTATCATCGCTATCGATTGTCCGTGCGCGTGCTCTTCCCACCCAATGATTGTGCTGAACAATATTATAGACATATTAACAGTCAGAGTGTTGGCTCTGTATCAAGATAGTGAGCATTTTTTCCATGCTCGATGTGGTAGGGATCGAGCCTCAACATCGGTCAATAAGCGGAAAAAAGACTTTCAGTCATTCTCTTTACATTGCTAATAGTTGAGTCACTCGCAAAACTGGGTACGACATCCTATTCTAGCTACCTTCAAAACCGTAAGCAAGCCTTTTTCTTATTCTGCGGGTTTTTCAATTATGTTTTGTTGACAGTTGTCGCTGCGAGCCTTTCCGGAGGTCCGACTGTTTGTACTGATGGTGGACAAGTACCAACTTTCCTGTATCTCGTCGACTGGTGCGCAGTGTGTTACGTTACTGCAATTCCTGCTTTTTGGCTGATTACTGCAATAGGCTCGTTCCTCTTGCGTACGGCACTATGCTCATGTTTCTAGGTGTTCGGAAGGCAATACAGTACAGGCGAACAAACGGATTTCGTGGTTACCGACTGGTCAATGTTCTCATCAAAGATCAAATTATATATTTCTCCTTGTACGCCTTCTCGCTCTTTGAATTGGCGCCTCAAATATGATTTTTTTGGCACTTATTTTCAACTTTCTCTCTGTCTAGAGCGATACTCTGCTCAATTCTCAAGATCTTCGGAGCCAAATATGGGACAACGGCAGTGCTGGCGACAATATTTGCTGGTTTAGGTAGCCCGACTATCTTGTGCATTCTCGGAAACAGGATGTTTTTCAACCTCAAAGAGGCGGCGGAGGTAGGGATGCGTGGGACTGTCTGGGACTCTTCATTAAATGAGACGAGCATTTGCTTCGGGAAACCTATTGCTCTTCCGGAATGGTGCGTTCTCAATAACTTCTTTGCTTCCCTGCTCTTGTTCAGATCATCGTGTTGCTTTCTTTGCGTTGAATTCTGACCAGATTTTCCCATACCTCCTGAATTTAGTGTACAATCCGAGGCATCCAAAGACTCAGGGCTGTCAGTGCAAAGCGATTCTACGACAGACAACAGGAAAGTAGGGTCAGCGTTGTAGCTGTCCATAGCTCCTTGACTCGAGGCTGCTTTGACCAAGAGCCAGAGGTCGATTCTTCAAAATTTCATTGTATTTGTATCGAAATTTTATGAGGATTGGACGTGATTGCTTTTCAAAAAAAGCTCCAGCAACGTAAGTAAGTTTGCATCTTGCCAGGGACTTTCTCAGATGCGCAAAGTCGTGGGCCGGATAATATGCGCCGCTGTGCTAGTGCACCTTACCCCTCCATTTCCTGTCACTTTCAGGTTCTTCATCACGGTGCCCCTCAGCTACTGTTTTTTGTGGAGTTAACACTCTTTGTCCCCTCTTTCTCTCTTCCTTTCGCTGTCCTCTTTATATAGAACGTCGGTACTCACAAATGCCCGAGGGTCATAGCAGTGGCAAAAGGCAGCGCACTCCGGATGATAAGGGTAGTCCCCGCCCGCCACCGGCATCCCGTGCTGCAGCTAGTACTCAACGACTTGGGAGTCCTTCTGGTCGATTGAATATGTATCATTCACATACGTCTCGGCCGGTTCCAGGTGTCGTGGAACGTTCTGGTGCCTCTTCTAAGCAGCCTAATTTAGACGTACTTCGTCCACTTGGCCTTGGAGATTTTAAGAAGCTAACGACAGAGTTTTGTGGAATGTTGGAGGGCGTCCAGCGCGAGAAATTTGTCGCGGATGAACGTACAATCATGTACGTAAGTACACATTCTAGCCATGCGAAACAGTACAAGGATATCCAGGACTTCTTTCAACAACTACGATCATCATCAACTGATAGCTCGGAGGAAACGGAGGCTAGACGTCACTATCTCAGAGCGTGGTGTGCTTTTCGCCTCCTTGTCATTGATTCTTGTCTGTTTCACATCCCCTTACAGCAGGAAAAGGCGGTAGATAGGACTTGTGCATTCTGGTTGCACCTTCGTTACCTCTTGAATGAAATTGTTGGACGCATCGACGAAATAGCGAAGTTAGAAAGTACTACTGCCAGCGTTTCCGATGACTTGGAAGAGACTGAAAGGCTCAAAGTTTTGCAAAAAACGTTAAGGCAGAGAAGCAAAGAATTTGTACAAGCTGCTGGTGAGTATCTAATAAATCTTTCGTACCATGTTTGACCAATGGAATAGAATGTCAAGCAAGTTTTTTTGAGGGATCTCGCGATCTCGAGACCGACGTCATCCTCTACGAGCACATAGTGGAGGACCAAATAGCCAAATTCAAGTCTGGCTCACGACCCTTGCTTTCCGCGGCTATTGCAAAGTCATTCGAAACTATCAGGGCGAACATCGACTCCGAATCCCGTCATAAATATACATGGGCCTCGAAGCAAAGAATCAAATTCGACTTTTTGAACTTCCGCCTGCTCGACTCGGAAAAGAGACTTCACATCATAGTGTATCACAGGACAATCCGGAGTATTATGGATGGTCCAGAAAAGTCACGCAAGGTAGACCGGTTAAATGCCTTACTTGATCAAAGACAGAGGGGTCTCATCCAGTTTGGCGAACAACTCAAGGATGAGTGGAAGAAGGAGCAAAAGGAAGAGGGTGATTTACGGGTCTGGATTCAAAGATCTCTTGATGCTTATGATCCTATCCATCTGATCAAACAGGCCGAACTCCAGGTCTTGAAGGATGTAATCCGAGGTATCACGAGAGGGTATAATGAGCGAGTGAAAGACGCTGATTTTATCCACAAGGAGGTTGAAAAACTCGAAGGGGAAATAAATGACGAGAAAGGTTTGGATTGATGCTACCCGGGCCCCGTTTCATGTGCGTTATATCACAGCTGTTACCTTTATGAATGGCGCCCACTGGCACTAGCGCATGTGCATGCATGAACAAGGGTTTGCAGATGGTCTTGTGCATTCAGGTAGTTTTGTACTTTGTATTAAGACCCTTCTGTTCCATCGAGCCTCGAGCTCATTTGCAGCACGAAAATGAATCCCGTAATTTGCAGATGCTCACCTAAAGCAAAGACGAACGAAAACGCATATATAAACAACCATTCTTTTCCTTGTGTCATCTTCGTCCATACATTACCATACTTCACTTGGTAACTCATCTACAACATCCTAGCCATACCAGCTCTTTCCGCAGTTGATCTCCCGGTCTTTTTCCATTGGTTTTATTCCCGTATGTCTACGAGTTCTAGGAAAGGAAAGAGGCAACGTAGCCCAGAACATGGAAGCCCACGTCCGCCACCTGCATCCCGTGTTGCAACTGCCCCTCAGCCGTCCAACGAGACTTCCGGCTTGATGGATATCGTCCAACCTTCTTCAGCTCGCCCTGCACCAAGCCCCACTCCCAGTAACGACCCATCATCAGAGGGGCCCTCTCTCTCTACTGGAGGGTCCTCTTGGGACACGATCTTTTCACGTCCCAGTCATAAACCAGTCCGTCCCATTGAGATAACAGATGGTATGGTCAGCCTCGACGCATTTCAGACACGAGTCGATAAATTCTGCGAATCAATGAAGAATCTGGAGGTCAGCTCTAAGTTTGCCCATGATATAGCCAAGTGGACAAAGAAGAGTGTCGGTAAATCTGTCCAAGATTACAGGATGATTCAGGCCGAGTTCAAGTCCTTGAAGAAATCGCTGGAGCAGTCAGACTTGTCAACGTCTAGGCGTTACTATCATAGAACATGGCTTACCGCTCACCTTGCCATAATCGACTACTGTGTCGAAGATGTCTCTCACAAGCAACGAGACCCAAGAAAGTCCGGACATGGAAGCACAAGCATGTTTTGGGAGCATCTCCGGGACCTCCTGAATGGCATTGTCGAGCGTGTTAATGAACTGGGAGATATTGTCGAAGAAGACAGTATACGAGAACTTTTTGATCTGTACGATTTACAGAAGGCATTGGGAGGGCGGTCCAAAGACTTTGCATGTACTGTTGGTGAGTGACGAGTGATCGCATTGTTTCGTTTGTTCTGTATGGCTTAAAAGAAACCAGGCTGCCAGGAGAGTTTCTTCGACAACTCTTTGAGTCCCGAATTCGACGTCATTCTCTACGAGAACATCACAGAAAGATATCTGATTGAAGTTGAGAATGGCGAAAGAGCCAGGATACCTTCGGCCGTCACCTTGTCGTACAACGTAGTCAGATCGAGCATCGGCAAACACGCATCACAACCTGAGATGACTGAGTGGCGAAGGTTCGAAATCAATGACGCGATCTTCCGTTTGAAAGATACGGAAGTGAGCATTCATATTAGAGAACAACTCAAGTGGCTCAAGGAGCTGAAGGTGACGATACCACCGCATGGCTTGAAACCTAGCTCACGATCAATGGATAATTTGAATTTCAAGCTAAAGAACTTGCTCGACGACCGGCAAGAGGCGATGTCTAATTATGACGAAGAGATCAGGAAAGCTCAGGCAAAGCAAGAAGCGCTAGAGAGGGAGCGAAATCTAACTCAAGCTGACAACCCATGGGAGGTGGCCAATTCGCGTCTTCTTGCGATCGCGATTCAGAAGAGCGCCGAAGACTACAGCGTACGCGTGAAGGAAGGAAATGATCTCCAGAACAAGGTAGCGGCAGTCCAAGAAACGACAAAGGAACGCTTCAAGGCTGTACTTCGCTCGAGTCAGGCCTCTAATTCGAAATAGAGCAGGAATTCATTCGAAAAGAGCTCTTTTGTGCAGAATGTTGTTTGTTAAACCTTAGGGGTACTTTTAGCTTAATAGACCAGTTGTGCGAAAGGTGAGAATGTGCGTACCGGAACCCATCCTACTGTACAGGTACGCCTCTCTGACGAAAGGTCTCATATTGCATCAGTTCTTATGAGAAATGCGCACCGACAGGGGAAAAGCAGGGCGATGACCATCCTAAAAATGAAGAGCAGAAGACATTAAAATATTTCTTTCGGGGAGTGGGGAAAAACCCATGGCATCAGATCAAACCATATCAATTCCATTTCCTCCAGAACGACTCAATACAACATACTTCGCCAAGTTCAGTACCGTAAATGAAATGAAGTGAGAAGCCTCGTTGAAAGTGTGTGTCCGTTTGCGGCGCATCAAATGGTACGAAGTTATGAATGATCCTGCTGGGTGAATCGTGCTGGCATCGAAGATCCGTTAAGCTGTCTCATATATCCTCTGTCTCTTAGTAAAGTCCAGCGTTGCCCATCATGGCGCAACAAGCCGATAATGATGTTGATGGCTTTTATATGTGTGAGTGCGATGAGAGTGTAAGTGCAAAGCGAGTTCTTTATCAAGTTCAAGTTACTCAAGGCGAGTCAATAAAAATCAACTTTTGCTAGATGTAGCAATGATCGACATTCTTGACACGTTTAGCTCCGAACTCTCCGAACTCAGCTCAGCTGTCTCACAGTCGCGATCACTTCAGTTTCACACCTCCTTCAGGTTTTCGCTCCACCTCGCAGTCAATCTAGGCGCACGCATACGGGAAAAGATAGTAGGCAATAGAACAGACAGAATAAGGCAGAGTGACATAAAAGACAGGAAGAAGATAGACATGGACTTGAACTTCAGATAGCGCACAAACGAAATACGAAAGAAAACCATAGTTGTGCAAAGATGGCAGAAATTTGTATGAGGGTGAAAAGGGGGCTGGAGCTGGGGACAGATGGATGGAAAGAACAGCACTTGACTAGCGAAGCAGACAATGACGTGAAGAAAGACGGGGAAATTTGATAGAGGTGAATACGGAATTGGAATTTTATATTACTTGATGAAACTGCGAACACTGAATACAAACAAATACTGTCCGCGACCCCCTTTTGCGCCAGGCCCCTCTTGCGCCGACCCACTCGCCAGCCATTTCCCTCCTAGTAATCTGTTCTCAAAAAATTCACACACATGTGCGCGTCCATAAGAACGAAATATATGTAATTTGAATGGAAAAAAACGAATGCAAATAAGAGAAATGGAGCATATAAGTGGCTTTGCGCCAGGGGGGATTGTTTCGGAGCAAAATGCAGGGCCAATTCTCATTATTTTCCTCCAAAACTTCGTTCGTGCGTAGATACTGGATATAGTCGTCTGTAGTATGAACCCGAGGGCGTCGGATGGACGGAGAGAGTTGTGAGCGCAAAGGGAGTGAGCGAGGGGGGGGAATGTTACATGAAGCGTGATGGTCGACCGCATTTGGAGATCGGCGCACTCCCGTGACTTTTCGTGCGTGCTTTCGCCGGTTAGACCTTTCGTGTTTTGGTTGGCAACCTCACACTATTACCATCATTTAACCTTCGGTCGTCATATACTTCCAGTTATTGTATGCCGACGCAACGCAGCGAAAAGCGTATTCAGCAACAATGTGAAACGGAAAGCACCTACACGCAGGCAAGTGAGAATTTTCTTCGAAACGAGGCGGAGTACATCAAGGCAAAGAAGGCAGGACTCGCACGGAACAAACCCTCTATGAGAAAGACCGCTCAGGCTTATAAACTGGACCGCTCGACTCTACGCAGGCGTATAAAGGGTCTTAATCGCAGCTCCCTTGCATCTCATGAGAAGTTCCGCAAGATCACCCCGACAGAGGAGGCCGTTCTTCGTGATTGGCTGAAGCTCGATGGTTGGAACGGACATGCTCTATTTCCGAAGGCCATATTACCCTTGGCGCGCATTTTGACAGGGGGATATGTTGGAAGAAGCTGGTTCAGAGGTTTCCTCGCAAGAGCCCACGAGCTGGAGCTCAAACGGGCACGTGGAATTGACCCCGTTCGTGCCGCTGCTCTCACTGTTCCCATCTTTCGTAATTATGTCCAACAAGTCGAGACAGCTATGGTCGAGAATGGTGTGACGTGGGACAGGTTTTACAACATGGACGAGACGGCAAAACAGTTGGGTGCGGGGCGTAAAGGCCGTCAAGCAAAGGCCATCTTCGACAAGGCCATTCCTGCACGTCTTCGGGTTCGACTCCAATCATCATCCCTTCAGTTCATGACCGTCATCGAATGTGTATGTGCAGACGGTACTCTCGCAGAACCGGGATTCATTTTCAAAGGGAAGGAGTATATTCACGCAGAATGGTTCGTGGCACCAGAACTGGATGGCCATGAGTACGTGTAAGTGCAAAATTTCGCTCGTTTTTTCGAAAGTTCACTTATCAGAGTTATTCGTAGAGTATGCCTGTCGAATAAGGGCTGGGTAGACGATGAAATCACACTCTTTTGGTTCGAAAATGCATTTGTTCCCTTTGTGCGTAAGAGACATGGCAACCTGCCGGCTCTTCTTCTTATGGATGGTCATCATTCGCATGAAACTGCCGCTCTTATCGAGTCGGCCATTGCCAACAATATCACTATCGTACGTCTTCCAGAACACACAACCGACAGGTTGCAGCCACTCGATGTAGGCTGTTTTGGAGCTCTGCAGAACGGTTGGCAGCAGTTGATCGATGATCGAATGGATGCTCATCATGCCATCGGGTTCAGAGACTTGGTGCGAGATTATACTATACATCGACGCAAGGTATGGACACCATCCCTCGTTGCCGCCGCTTTCAGACACAGTGGATTGAATCCTATCAACCCCGACTTCATAACAGTTGATGATGAGTGCCTCGCGCACGACACGTCGACTATCTTTCACGTTCCTGGCTCTTTTCCGGCGCCGTCTCTCATCGGACTTGACGATTCGATACCCAACTCAGAGGAAGCCGGTGTAATCAACGATCTCGTCGACCTAGCAGCCGAAGCGAACCTTCCTGACCCGATTCACAGTACACCCGACTCTCCAGCCGAAGAAAGCTCGTTACTACCCCGCAGTGATACGTCTAGCCATGACTTGGGTCTTCAATCGGACAGTACGATCATGGAAACAGACCGAATTACACCCAATGACGTTCTCATTCCCACAGAGTCCCCAGTCACGTCGGAACAGTGGGGCGTAGATGCGAAAACCGAACGGACAAAGATTAGAAATTTCCGAGAGGAACTTGGAAAGCTACGCAATTTGTTGTCGCAAGTTCCAGGTAGCTCTGGCCGCCATACCCTTGACGAACTTGACCATCGGCTGAGCACAGCAACTCGGTTGGGAGAAGAATTGTCTCGTACCGCAGAAAATGCACTGGCACACTGTGCTATACTGTTTTTGAAGGCTTCTACCCTGCAGGAAGCGTTAAATAGTAAGAAATCGAAACGAAAAAAAGCGATCCCCTCTGGAACGTGCTATCTCACAGGGTCGCAGGGTCGGTTGCTTGTACGAAACCACGACGAGAAGGAGAAGGAGGCTGCAGCCAGGAAAGTTGCCTCTCAACAAACCCGCGAGGCTAAACAGGCTGCTATTGTCGAAGCAGCCAAGACCTGGGACTCATTTCAGGGTTCTTTAAGTACTCAGAACAAAACAGTGCTAGAATTTATTGCAAAGGAACTAAAGCTCTCTTCGCAAGGAACCGTACCCATTCTTGTTCAAAGGATTAGAGACCATTTCAGCGCACATCCGGAGTTGGCATCATCACCTCGGTACGCCAATCTCGTCCGGCCGCCCCGACGTCGCGTCCTCGGCGATATTGCAAATACAAGCCATAGCCTTGGAAGTCAGGAAACACAGTCGGCGAGTTCGAATTCCAGTCAAGGGTCGTCGTTTCCAGGCTGCTATACAATCGAATGGGACTCTAACCCCTTCAGTCAAGACCCTGAAACATTCGAAAGTCCTGATGACTTCGACATGGCTGAAGATTTGGACGGGCAGAGCCAGTAGCTCCTCGTCGGCGCCTCTACTATACAGGAAAAGCACTGAGTAGCCTTTTTTTAATACCTTTTTTTTAAAGTTTATCCCCGTCTATATTTCCCACATTAATATTTCGCTCCTTTCATTTTAATATTTTCTGCAATTGTTTTATTAATTCAACGGTAAGTCGGCTTGTTTCCTACCGAGCCAATGCTCATTTTCCATTACTGACTTCCATTGCAAGCAGTAGTGGCGCGAGCCATGAAACAGACGTCACGTACTTTCGCCTCGGTGTCGCTGAAGTCCGCAAAAGTGTTTCAATTTGTTCGCGATCAGCATCCTCTGCCAGCTTCATGGACTTGAAGAGGATACGAAGGTCCTCAAGATATCCCGCAGGGTCTGGATTACCGTCTCCAGTCTCGGAGTCTAACCGGCGAAACCGACGCAGAGCAAGACCATTGGAGTCTGGCGTAGTGCTGGCGACAATCACAACAACATTTGAGGGGTCGCAAAGGGACGCAACAGTCATATTTGGTACATAGGACAGTGATTCGATCGACAATGTCAAGAAGAAGATGCAGAAGAAGGAAGGTATTCGACCCGCCCACCGACGGATGGTTTTCGCGGGAACGCGTTTGTAGCTGGCCGTACTCTTCAAGATTATATCGTTATGCGCGAGTTATCGCGCCTTGGTATCGAACCAGGGCCGTTTCGGGCTGCGCGACGGTGTCGGCAGGTTGGTGGACACGCGCGAGGTGCATCAAGTCCGAGCGGCTGTCACCTGGGGTCAAGCTGTGGAATATTGGCGTCTGAAGATGTTCCACGTACCTCCCGCCGGACTCAAGATCACCTTGCGCCCTCAGCGCGACCTGAGGGCGCCGATATGAAACCAGACCGATAAAAAAACCGCTCAAACTGGACCCGACAATGTCCACGGTTTGAGCCAGCACTACACCCTTCTCCGTGAACCAGGACTTCATTGCCTGCCTAAGCAACTCAAGGGCAGCCGACATTTAAACTTAAATAACAGGTTAGCTCTGCCATTCAAATTTATACCTTTTGATTTACTGACCTGTAATTGTGCTCTCTTTGTCTTGTAGGGAACGGTTGTGCGTCGATGGCGAGAGCTGGTCAAGAAAGCAGCTCGCGCTCCGTCCGAGCGATGAGGTCACGGGCTTGGACCCAGTAATTGGTGCGAGGCTTCAGGTAAGCAGAAGTTATCGTTCATTCATTAAAAACTCTAAATAAATTAATTATTAAAAAAAACATATCGCGGGTTCAGTGATCGACACGAGATTAACGACATCCTTGCGCTATTGATCGGTGGTATCCTCAGCTTCACACCACGACGTTCTCCGCCGGGTTCGACCCAGTCAGTCCCAACGCGCTCGAACATGAGGAACAGAACGCTTTCTCTACAATTGTCGCCGGATTTGTTCCCTCGGAGGTTCCACGGCGTCATGTGGTGACCCCCGTTCCTGGATCATGGAAGGTGCTGCAATCTGTGCCCTCGCTGGGTCTTTCGCGCACTCTGAATCTGAAAGACGCTCTTGACTTCCATCCGTTCATGGTTCTTATTATCGCCCTTCTCAACAATACTACGATCATGACCCTCTCCGTTGACCGCGTCCTGCCATCGGACACGTCGGATAGTTGGGATTTGGCAGAGATCTTCGCCTTTGCTGTCGCTTACAGTCTCTGGTTGACGTTATCCACGTGAGTTGCTCGATCTTTATGTATCTCACTGATGACTGACTTCTTCGGTAGTATCGTTCTCGTTTTCATCATTATCGAGACGACGTTCTTCCAGGACAAGTTCGGAGTCGCACTCACTGGTCAGTCCAGCGGCCCCGTTGACCACAATGATCGCGAACTCCACATCATCGTCTACCTTCAAGCCGCGATCATCTTGCAAGCCTCGATTTCTTCACGCGTTCGCTCGGATCCTCCTTCACAGAGCGTCCATCATTCGCTCTCATGGGTGCACTTGCCGTCGCTCCGGTCTACTCCTCCACCATCGCTGTGTTCGACAACTGGGGCTTCACCGATATTCATGCCATTTTCGGAGGCTACATTGGTATTGTCTGAATATGGAATCTCATCTGTTTCCTCCGCTCGACCTGATCATGTTCGCAATGAAGACCACCGTCATCAAGTACATCTGCCGCTGTCGCGAGCTCCCTACTCAAGCTGAGATGCGTCAGACCAGTGGCGTTTCGCTCATCCGCATTCGGTCGCGTGGTGCTTCGATTCACGAAAGCTTGTACTCGAACCGTGTGAGCTTCTTGAGGAAGGTAGGGAAGAAAGTTGGCTTTGGCGTCAAGATTGACATTACACTCGACGGATTAAGGCACTTCGGCGACCCGGACTGCTCTGACTTGCCAGTTGCTCGAGGGTTGGTTGTTACGCATGTTTTGTTCTTGTATTTTTTCCTTCTATGTTGGAATATTTATATCTAATTATTGTCTATAGAGTTAAATTCTAAATCATTTTTCATAGTATACAGCTTTATTAGGATTCATTATACGTAGTTATGTTAAAATCTGGCTTAAATTGAATGTTATCCCCACTCTGTTTGTCTTAAGTCGATGTCGGTGCCTGCTCAGTCTAAAAATGGAAGTGTCGATCTTTACTTCCGAAATGTCCCGCTGTGACCCGGTGTGACCAAATGGCGCAACTCCCCCTAAATTTCCCCCCTCCTCTTTCTTTCAATTTCCTCAATAACTCCTCTAACGAAAAAATCACAAATTAAATTACAGACTAGGGTAGCATGTACTGAGAGTCCATGCAAATTCTCAGAGTAAACGGAGGCGGGACGAAGATGCCAGGGGCAAGGGGGGAGTTTTGGCGCAAAAGGGGGTCGCGGACGGTACCAAACAGGAAACTTGGGAGAGAAGATTCGTCCAAGAAAAGGCCGTGCAAAAATCAAAATCGCTCGTGAATCTTGGAAGTCATGCTTTTATCATGTGTTTGCGTCGCCGAATTACGAAACATTCAAGGGGAGTTGATGGTCGGACTGCTCATGGACATCCTGAACTGGACGGATCCGCTGCTGTCCGTTGTTGCCGTTGGACTGCGCGCCAAATCAGTGTTGGACTCCCATTGGCGGGAGGAGAAGGACGCGCTAGCGTCCAGCGGAAGCTCGTTGTCTTTGATGACCTTCGCCTGGGTGGAAGAGGGACGGGAGTGTGCGTCCGATCCGGTCTTCGCCGGGGCAGAACCACTCAGCTGCGAACCAGCAGATCTGTTGAGGCCGAAACTCGTCGGCGTCACACTTCCTACAGCTCCACCGCCATTCGCCTGGTTGATGGAGAGGAGATCGTTCGTTGACAGAGTACTATCCGATCCATTCCGTGATGCATCTCCGAATCGCTGAGACAAGCTGCTACGAGCTCGCAACACAGTTTCCTTCGCCAAACCACCCTCATGTTCCGCTACAATATTTGCCAGGTAGTTCGGGTCCGGGGAAAAGGGAGAGAAACCTGTTGACTGGCGCGGGGGCACGTTGTCCATCGATACAAAACGAGCATCTTGAGGAGTCATTCCTAAGGCACCGTAAAACGCGTTCTCGAAGGCACCATCATTAGGTACATTCGCGGATGGTGGCCTATCGTTCAGTGGAGCTGAGATAGACTGACCGACCGGATCCGGACCAACTGATGGCGCCATTCCACTAAACCCGAGCTTGCGCAGAATATCCATGGCTTGGTCTGGGCTAAGCTGTGTCGAATCTGAGCGAGACGCGGCTGGTTCAGTCGCCTGGGCCTGAGCTTGAGCAGCTGCAGCTGCGGCGGCCTGTGCTGCAGCTTGGGCGGCTTTATCTTAACAAATAAAATGTGAGATTGATTTTCGATACACAAAATTAGAAGATCACTTACATTGGCTTCGACCCCAGCTCAACCTTATACGACTTCCCCCAATTGGAAAGCCTTGCATCCTTTCGATGGCCCTTTCAGCATCCGCTTTCCGAACGAACTGAACAAATCCGCAGTGCTTGCCAGCAGGAACTTTGACCTAAAATACTCGCGTAAGTTCCATAGCCTCCATCATGTAGGGAAGCGAGCTGACATAGTGGATATCACCGAAAGGTGCGAAAAACGTTCTCAAAGTCTCCTCCGAAATCAACGGAGAGAGTCCGCCCACGAACACCTGACGATAATTAATATCGTTGATGAATGAATAATAAGATGAGGAATGATATAGTAAACTTACGGTCGTATTGTAGGGATCAGTGGACGTAAGTTGCTCGCCGTTCGGACCGATTAGGTTCCCAAGAATCGCTCTCGCCTGCTCTTGGTGTTTGATGGATTCGTCCAGCTTCTGCTGGTCGACCAAAGGGGCAGTTATGGACGGTATGGCTTTCGATCCCGGTTTCGAATCAACTAAATTCGCGTTTGCAATCAGCTGAGCAAGTGCCTCGATGGTTATAGTTGGCTGACTGTTCGATGACATGGAACTCGCCGTAGTGGAAGTAGTCATGGACGGAATGGAGCTAGAACTGCCCAAGGACGATCCAGAACGAGACGCGTTCATAGTAGAGCCACTAGAATCATCTAGTTTGTTACCTGGTGTCTTGAACTTCGCGGTGGCGGGAGAAATGCGCACTGAAATCGCATTGTTAGCTTGGGAATGCTAAAGCCATGGAAGCTGACTTACTCGGACGAGACAAGCAGTACAGTCCGTGCATCTCAATGAGAGCGCGCTGCTGATCTGATTCATCTGTAAATCTGACGAAGCCGTATCCTCGAGAAACTCCGGTGACGGGGTCGAGCATAATCTTCGCACTCTTACAGCTATTGAAGGGTCGAATAAACTTGGGAGCTCTATCGTTCCGAAGGCCGAGAACTGGGTTGCGGAAAACAGCCACAAGATCCGAGTTGGAGGTTTCTGGAGCAAGGTCGCCTACGAAAATACTATATTCCTTCTCGCTCGGGTTCAAGTTTTGATTTTGACCGGAATGCGAATGGGATTGCATTGAAGCTGAAAGGGGGCTTTGGATATCTGCTGAAGTAGAAGGCGGTAGTGGTGGCGGTGCCTGAACTGGGAAGCTTTGCTGGGAAGCGGGACTAGAGGAAGCATTTGCAGCCCAATTGAGAACGAAAGGCTTGTTGGAGTTGGGTAAGATGGGATGTGTGCCACTCGTCATGGCCGCATTGTTAATTTGAGAGAGAACTGCTGCTGCGTGTTGAGGAGTCGGAAATGTAAGGTAGCAATAGCCCGGGTTATTGGCTTGCTGTCCCGAAGAGGCATCGACGGGTGGCATTTTGATATTCGCTTGATCCCAACCCATGAGCTCGCATACCTGGCGCGCGTATTCTTCGTCCATCCAAGGCTCGAGTTCGCCCCACCAGAGAGTAGAACTTAGAGGCTGTGCTGAGCGATTCGACTGCTGGTGCTGCGCACTTGCCGAACCGCGTTGAGGAGATACGTACGAAGTGTCAATCAAAGTGGGTGGCAAGCCGATGTGGTTGTTGGGAAGAGACCTAGCGGTGGCAGCCTGGAGCAACGGATCGTTGAATTCGCTAGTTATCGGCGAGAAATGGGACCCAGACGATGGGAAGAGCTGAGAACCACTGGAACGAGGGAACCCGGTGGCTGCGACGGGCGAGAACTGCGCGCGAGCTTGGCTGTGGTGGTGGTGGAACTGAGAGGAGACAGGACTGGTGAGACGAGCCTGATTCTGCTGCTGCTGCTGGTGTTGTGAATTCACAGAGGTGGGGCTAAAGCCGGACGTCGAGAAACCATGCCGGTTTGGGGGAGACTGAATCGAGCTATCGCTCAGTCGAGACCATAATCCGCCCGCACTCCCGTTCCCGCTGCCATCTTGAGGCGCTCCCATGCCAAGCTCCACCTCCTGCGTACCCCATCCGGTATCATTCTGCAGCTGCCCATCGAGGCTGAGGCCGTTGAAGGCGTGTTGGATGTGGTCGTAGGGTCCGATCGGAGAGGCGATTGAGAAGCGACGTTCGGCGGGGAGGGACATCGACACTGGCTGCGGGTCATATGCACGTTCCGGCTGTGTATCGACAGACAGGCGCTCAGAGAACTCGTATCGCGACATATCGAAGAGCTAGCTGGGGGATTGTTCGTGGTGGAGAAAGTATTGGCGAGTCGTACAGTATTGGCGTTTATATGCTTCTAGCCTTGAAAGACTTTATATAAAAATTTCTCTGAATTTCGTGATCCTTTGCCGGACAAAGAGTCGGTGGATCGGTCGATATCGGTCCAAGTGGAGGATATAAGGGAAAGGGGGGCTACGAAAGCTGGACTGGATAATAGGTGGCTTGCTAATGTGGCTTTGAAAGAGGGGGAAGGTAAAGCGGATAGCGTAAAAGCTGCAGGAAAACAATGAAGAAACGAGACGAAAACAGCAAACAGAGACAAGAGAGAGCTAAAGGACAAAGCGAGAGAACGGAACGGAGAGCGGAAAGAGCAAAGAGGAAGGGAAACGAAGATGGAGGATGAGATCTCTGAGCTAAGAGCAGCAACAGAAGTCGAAGCGAAGGGAGAGGGAGGAGAGAGAGAAGCCTGGACAACTAAGATAGTGTCTCGCATTTATAGGATCGGAGCGGATGGATGAGGGGGGGGAGACAAGGCCCCGGTTGCGCCAACACGGCCAGCTCCGCTGCATCGTGGCAACAATTTACCCGAATCAAATGACTCGAATGTGCAAAGGCACCAATGAATATCTACTTTAGCTCTGGTCCTCGATCGATAGGTGGTGAACCTTGGGATCAGAGCGAGATTTTGTTCAGCCCCCTGTTGAATGAAGAACAGAACGCTCGGTGCATTCGAGAAGAAGCCAGGCGCTGCTTTTTGTGGGTCCACGGCCAACCCATCAATTGATGGGACACCCATATGATTATAACTTTCGGGATTCGGCTGCATTGAAGAACGCAATAAATCTATTCCAGCACTTATCAGCGCATTACAGGTCTACGGTGCGTTGTGGATTGGATTGGATCGTCATCGTCCAAGGAAAACTGGTTCTCAACGGTGGCCTCAGTCCATCGAATTTTCCATAACGAGATAGTCGCGCATTGTTCCGACCGGCGATGATTTGTGCGTACTTTCACCTTACCTCTGCTCGTCGTACCTTCCTCCATTCCAAACTCCTCCTCTATACATATTTTGTCTCACCTCAATTTCAAAGCAAATCCACAGCCATGTCATGTCATACATGTCAGCCCCCATTACCCCTAGAGTCTCTCACAAACTGTTTCACTATCTCGGCCCCTCTCCAAAACAGGATCTCAAGAGAGATCTTAACTTTCTTTTCTTAAGGACAGATTCAAGGAATCGTGCGCTATGATTACATAGATGATTTCACAGATCGGCTCCCGTACGCCTCGTTCGCCCTAGCCTAGTCTTTCGGACAGGAATAGTAAGAATGCTTAAGCATATGATGGGTTCCCCCGGATGAGGCTAATCCCGTCATCTCCACTTCGTCGTGCTCGAAGTCTTCGGACGTTCATTCTACCGGGCATCAGATAGATACTAGTGTACTGTATTATTTGTATTTCCCCCCCCCAAACGCCCAGGATAAGGATCTTCGTGCAAGCAGATAATATGGGACCACTTTCAGAAGGAAGAACGCACCCTGGAAACGAGTCATCCCCGAGTCCACATCCGAATGCAGACAAGTTTAAGGACGACGAACGCGAACGGCCCCACCCTAAATTAAGTTCCCAGCATTGACGTCTGCTCGCTAGACTTTGTTCGCTTTACGTTATTTCACGCGCTTCTGATGATGACATGCCGTAAACAAGCTCTAGATTTGATCACCAGCGAATCACGGACTGTCGCGGCCGGCATCCTGTTACGGCGCCGAAATGAGAGCCGTTCCGGTTCCAATTGATTTTTTTAGGACAAGAAAGTATGACATGCTCCTCTCAGTCTAGGCATAAAACTTAAGATCTCCGGAGCTCTGCATGACGATCTCGACTGGTCCAAAAGGCGGACAATAACAGACAATAAAAATGGCATTACTGAATGGTAATGGGCATCCGATCTGACAACAAAGCACGACAGCAAATATAGTACAGTACAGGAAGTGAATGAGTCGTAATCGTAAGCGCAATCAAAAAGGGTGCATAGATCAAGGACGTGAAGGGATAACGGAATCGGACTTAGAGTCGGAGGTTGCGCGAATGTCAATAAGAATACAGAAGGGGAAGGGGAAGATGAAGCCGCAAGTAGAGGGCGTAACCTGCCTTAAGGGCTTTGCGATATTGCTCAAGAGAACGAGCCTCATACGTCAGCAATGCTGCTTAGGATCCCCGCCCGCGACGCCGCACCCGAGCTGTTATCTGCCTCTTCCCTCAAATACCCACTTGGGGCTCCTCCACCTTGTCCCCCACTCCCCGACGCAACCTGCCCAATCACGTCACTCTGCAACTGCATCGGTACGAAGACAACCTTGCTGTTTGCCGTCTTGGCCATCCCTTGGAGAGCCTCGAGTTGACGGATCTGCATCGCGGCAGGAGATGCAAGAATATCAGCAGCTTGGCGCATGAGGCGGGCAGCGTCCACTTCCGCGCGAGCAGCAATGACTTTTGACTCTCCGATACGTTTCTGCTGGGCGGCGGAGGAGAGGGAGGCGGCAACCTCGGGGGAGAAAATAATGTCTTTGATCCTTTTTGAATAAAATGATGATCAATCAACAAAAAAAACTCTTCGCATCGAGTTTTACAAGGGTGACTCACAAGATGCCTTCAATCGCCACACCCCATTTCTATGCCACGACATACCAAGATTAATATCTGCGACAACACAAGTCCACCAAGAAGAAAGACAACTCACATCCGCGACGTCCCCGACGATCTCCGCAATTTCAAATGCAATCGCTTCGCGCTCAGTGACCACGCTCTGCACAGCACGCGCACCGACAACATGCCTCAATGTCGTCTGTGCCCTCTCAATAAGAGCCTGGCGCAGGTCCGTGATCCCAAATGCTGCCCTATAAGGGTTCGTGATCTGGAAGTAAATGACGGAATCAATCTCGACGTTGACGTTGTCGCGGGTGATGACGGTCTGTCTTCCAATGGCGCTAATCTGAATCTTGACGTCGACGACGCGTAGTGATTCCGTGCAGACGTTGACTTTGACCAAACCTGGGTCTACAGCTTTGTAGAATTGACCGAAACGCTGCACGAGACCGACGGCACCTGCCGAGCCAATGCATATTTAGCTATGGCAGGTGATCTACAACCGAAAATAGAACGGACCTTGGTTGACGTTCCGGTACGGATTCGGGCACGGACAGCAT
Organism: Hymenochaete sp. R1; assembly: GCA_019400425.1. Taxonomy (NCBI): domain Eukaryota; kingdom Fungi; phylum Basidiomycota; class Agaricomycetes; order Hymenochaetales; family Hymenochaetaceae; genus Hymenochaete; species Hymenochaete sp. R1. The sequence continues at coordinate 135,094 of JAFREE010000018.1, forward strand.
GGGAAAGCGCCAATGAAGCCAATGCAGTCACCCAAAACATTCAATAGCGAGCCATAGACACCGTGTACAACCTTGGGAGTGGTTGTCAGGTATCGCTCACACGGATATGAATTTAAAAAGCTACTTACCTCGCCCGTACCAAGGTCCTGTGCGTATGATTGCTATCCATCCAGAAAGTATATGATAAGTTATTTGAAAAAGTATGTTGTGGGAAAGACATACTTGCATCTCGCTCCTCTTCAACGGCTGAACTGTGATGATGTTCTTGTGGGCTCCATTCCCATTCCTCCTGGGACCAACAGGATGTCCATCACTTGTCACTAGATACAACAAGTCGGCTTTAGAAATAAAACCAGAACATGTCTTGAAGAGAACACACCTCCAGGAGCGTCATGGTCAACGACATTCCCACCACGGAACGTGCTTGAACTTGGAGATGGGTTACGGTCCTTTCGGTCGAGAGTGTCACCATTGACGTTGGCGGACATTGTTACTACAATTCACGAGAAAGGAAGGCGTATACGAAAGAGGCTCGAGGTCGAGATGCAGACCGAGCGAGAGAGGGGATCGGATGGAGGATGGCGGTGGGAGTAAAAGGAGAAGGTGGAAGATGGAGACTGGGAACAGAACGGATGTTTATACCAGGCGCTGTCGACTGCGGGGGTGTGTGACTATGATGCGAGAATACTTGCCCCGTGGGCGTCGGGCGTCCAATTCAAAAGGCTGTGTAAGAGTGTATTGCCGGTTGACAGCTTTCGTTGTTATCTTATTTGGGCAAGAATTGTAACCTCTTTTGATAAACCCGGAACATTTACCTTTTCCGGCACACACGGCATTCACCTTTTGAGGACAGAAAACCTCACAGCGTGCGCCCCCGACTCAGGCACAGACATCCGCCATTCACCTCCCGCACCGCCATGTCGTTTATCCCGCCAAGCAAGCTACTCACTGACTCAATGACTGGTTCATGTGATCCTCGTCCCGCAGCTTGTTTTTACAGCGCCCAATTCAGTTGGTGAAATGAAACCTCATGCTCTATTTGATCGCAGTTGGCAAGAAATCAAGAAGTCGTAGCCGCACGTCGTGATGATCACAGGATCAGGACTCGGTTTTAACAAACCGAAACACTCTGAGCATTCTTACATTGAATCGAAGCAACATTGCCTTCCGTCTTTCGCAAACAGCGCAGTAATCCTCCTGTGGACAAAGGTGGTTTCTCTGGGTACCACTACCAGTTGTTCTTCCTGCGCACTCCGCAATTTACACTCTAATGTCAATCTCATTTCGCTGCCGAACGACGAACGTGGAAACTCGTCGTGCACCTTCGAAGTCAGTACCGTCTGAACTGATACATTTCAAATCGGGCAAATCCTATGAACGACGAGCGTGGGACTTGTGGTACGGTACTTGTGGCTAGGATATTGGATTACAGGAGCTCCAAACCCTTCGGACAAGCTGGATCACAATTTTCCAGCATTGGTCATTTATAGGCGCTTAAGCTTTGGAGTACATGCATCTTTCTTTTTCATGACTCAATTTCAGGATCTACCCGCCAGTAGCAATCACCAGGTGAGCTAGGCTTGTTCGCATTCATGCGATGCTGCACCGGTCAAGTTTAAATCATGCGTTGGGTGCCAATCAGCATCACCCAGCCCTCCAACTTCGTAACAACGCCAATACCTAGACTTTCCGAACCAGTTCAACAAAGTGTGTATGTGTTCGTCTGCTTTGTGACCGGTCGCCCGCTTGACCGATCAAAGGCTTTATCACTACCTACGATTTCGTCTATCGCTTCTTCTCGATTGGTCAGATGCTCTCCATCAGGTACATGCACCTTACGACAGTAGAATTTCGAAAAGAGAGCTTAGATGAAATGTGCTGTCGATAAACTGAGGTTGGGAATTGGTGTGACTCTTCAGGTTGGTTGAACTTGTTCCTGGTGGACAATAACGGTTAGCTTGCGTCTCATTTTTATTATTATCGAACGCAATACTTATCGCTTGTGTTTTGAAGGTCTTGACAGGGCAGCTTGATACCTATCAAGGGAAAATGGTAGATGGCTTGAAAATCAATCGGAATATGCCCTGCATCATCGTCTTAGACGCACTATCGTTCACTTTCGCTACTTTTTGCTACGCGCATGATATACTTGATACGTGTTGCGGGTGCAACTCACCAGCTTTCTCAAAACCGCCGACTCTCCTTGCATCCTGCAGCACAAATGTGGTCTGGCGTCCCATTTTTGTATCGCATGGATCATAACCATCGCTATTCAAAGATGTACCAACTTCCCGAGTCTTCCCTCATGAAACGCACATCTCGGATCAGGCCGCCGACAGCGTGCTCTACGGCGCTGCATGCCGTCGCCTTCATCATTCAGGACACGATCCGCGAAAGTCTCTCAATTGCATACCGCCAGAAGTCATGATGCCCACCATTCATCATTGATTACCCAAAGCATACTCCGGCGGACTATTGCGTTTCCGTATTAGGGTATGGACGTCAATCTCGATAGCCTCGGCGGTTCCTTCGACCTTGCTGGCTTGTGGAAGTCGATGGAAAGCTGTGCGTCGTCATCGATATTAACTAATTGGATTGTATTTTACAAGGTTTTCCGTTCCGTTCATTTCTGTATCATCCAAGTCTATGGTACGGCACGAGAGCCAGGATCACAGTCTTTGCCTACGGCAACTTCAAAATGATCCTGCAGCTCAGTCATGCCATGCGCTAATGCCGAAACTTTGCGTGCCTTCGCGGAAGGGAACGGAGTTCTTGGAAGATTCCTCGAAGGGATACAACGTTGACTGATTCGCACTCTCTTAAGCTTCATGGGTAGGTATAAATTCTCGAGAGCGCGCACGGAGACTCATTAGCTGTCTTCGCCATACTTCTTCAATAATGCTCCCTTTTGAACGCGACACTATAGTAGTCTCTGATCCCAGCCTTTCTGCTATCTGGACGAATGCGATCTATATCAATGGCTACCTCTATGCAGCCTTGGCGACGGTCCTCGTCTACGATTCAAGTAAGCACACTGACATTCATAAAGTCTGAAATGCTAAAAGAACTGTAGTCTGCACCATTGAATACGAGGTAAGCAAAATTAAGTATGTGGGATGAGTTAAAGTACTGAACTCTCATCGCCTGCAGATCAAATATTTTTGGGTGACGTGCATAAGATGATCCCTTTAGCGTTGATGCTGATTCTCTCCAGTTCACTCAGTGGAATACTGCACGATTTATGTATTTCCTGGTAAGTTCGTAAGAAGATGCAAGTTCTAGAGACTTAATAACTCTGGTAGAACCGATACCTTGGTATACTTGGCGCTATGCTAAAGATTTTCGGTAAGATCATAATAGCCTTGCTACTCTTGAAGATTTCAAAGAGCTTAGGTTGACGTTTTCTATGAAAGGGGATTCCAATAATCCAAAGCTAATAGAGTGAGCTTCACTATCCATCAAGACAAATCCGAAATTGAATCTTGTTTTCGTAGATGTACGATCACATTAAGTCCACTATATCGAGCTTCACTGATACATCTCTCAGGCCGAGTGGATGCTGTGATTCCTATGCTATCTAGTGAGCTTCCCTGACTCTGGAACTTGGTTGCGTATTAAATGATACTTTTTTTTAGGTGGGATCACGATAATTGCTATCGATTGTGAGCGTCTCCAAGCAGCTGTTGATTATACGTTTACAACTTCATTTAGACATCCTGACCGTCAGAGTACTGGCATTATACAACAACGGTATGGTGCCCATCCGAAATGGGAAGTTATTATTACTGATAAACGTGTTGCAGAGAAAAGGCTGTCCATGATGCTATTCTCGGCCCTCGGTATCGAGTCAACTATAAAAATGACGATAGTTGCTTACCTATCTCTAACGCAAGGTCGTGAGTCTTTCTTGCTATCAGCATTTATTTGCCCTCACCAAACCTCGACAGACTCTATCTTGGTCTTATCTGCAAACCACTCCAATTGCATCGGAGATGCCCCGCTGTACGGATCACTCTACACTATCGACTGGTATGCATCAACCCTCCGATGAGACAACCTACCACTCTACTAACCACCTGCTCAAATAGGTTGTGTCCAATAGCATTCGGAGTTTTACTCGTTAACTTGGCACTTTACCGTGCCTGGAAGTCGTGGAAATCAAACGAACTACGCGTTTCCCGGGTACTCAAGGTGCTCGTAAAGGATCATACAGCCTACTTCATCCTGTACGATGTCCATCCTTTCCAACACGTTCATTCGTTCACTCACTACGTTCTAGAGCGACGATCTGCTCACTTTTCAACGAAATCCTGAACGAATATCACGCGGAGATCCCGCTAGGCATATCGACTGCTATGACCGGACTGGGCAACCCTTTTCTCATGTGTCTCTTCGGAAGCCGAATTTTCTTCAATCTCAAGGAAGCTGCGGAGAGAGGCAACACAGTGAAAATCGACTGGAACAGTCAAAGCGTGGGTGATATTGAGACCGAGACTGGCGAGCAACCACGAGCCAAAGTAACGGATGTGGAATCGAACGACGAAAAACAGTGTGCCTCTTTTAGTCGTTCACTTACCTTCGATGTGCATGGCTGATCTCTATGATAGGGTAAAAGCATCCGGTTTTACTCTGGTTACAATACTTAACCATTCGATACAGTAATAATCGAATCTGCCCGTAATGATACTAGGAAAGCAGAAAAGGTGCGAAGTAAAGGGTGCGACGACACGTACGGAAGTTCTACGAAATCGAAATCTTTGAACGATCGTTCGCCAGCCCTCGTTCGTCTGATTTGGACGAGATTTTTTCAACCAGTAGATTCGAAGTTTCTTCCTTTCAACGTAGTCTTTTGTAATTTCCGAGGGCCAAATTGTAGATCATTTGAAATTTCTCAAAGCCGCCTGGTAATCTGAGCAAGGTATAAAAAATACGTTCTCTCCCAATACGAATCAAGATACTCAAAGGAGTGAATACGCGTTGGTCATCACAGGTACGGACGAATGGTGCAAGTAGCAGTCGAAGATCTAAAAACGGAAAGATATGCTTCGCCGAGAACTATAAATAGCCAAGTAATGGAAAGTAGCCGATGTCTATAAATACTAGTCTTATACTTGACACAAATCACGTGACCACTTGACTGACGACGATCCGGAAGTCCGCTTCCAGAAACATCATCGAAATCGCAGACCATTTCGACACTCATAATTGGAGTTTACGATTCAAGATGATCATAACATGATATGGCCTCGGAAGCTGCTTCAGTTCATACGTGCGTTTTGCATGTACCGGAAGAAATGGGAAAGCATACGGCATCGAAGTAATCGACGGGCGTGTTCGTTCACTCGGTGAAACGGAGAACGAAGTTAACAATGACCGCCGCTGTAATTTTTCGAGATTGATGGGGGGAAAGATACGTGTCAGATGATGTTCTCGATTTATGGAGGAAGATGCCGTTCTTACCCAGCAATATGACGCATAGTACGGTCTAAGTGAATGCATTACCAAAAAGACCGAATTTGATGAGGTTTGAGAATATGATTTGAGATCGTAAGAGGGAAGGAACGTACCGGTCCGAGTCTATCATCGTAGGGACCTCTCCCTCCTCGTCGGATAGACGCTGCTCGCCAGTGGTAGGTGTACAGTGCGTAGCACATCACGGCCATAGCTATTTCCGTATAACAGCGGTATGCGATCAGTCATCAGATGCTCTCGAGAATAACCAATGCAACGAACCAACGATAGAGAACATCCCGGCACTGATCTTCCCAACCTGGACATCACAAAGAGATACAAGTTGATTCGTTAATGCATGTCCGACGGAGCTCAGTGAGGCGACGATTAAGCGATGGTACGTACCCTATCACCAAAGTTTAACAAGCCTATCGCCAATCCCCCAAGAACGACTGTAAAATGGAGCCATGACAAGAAAGTGCGTTCGTTCGCAAACGCAACCTTTGGTTCTACGCGCACCGGAGTCGCGATACGTTTATTCGCAGTACGCTGAAGAAGAGGCTGCGTCGACATGGATGAGTTGCTGTCCTAACTTGTGTCCTGGCAGATGAAGGCGGGAAGACAAAAGGGGCGATGGATTAAGGAAAGAGAAAAGGACCGTGAAAAGAAGAGAGCAGTAGCGTTGTAGACTGAATTAATGGATAGAATGGATAGGCTGAGTAACCCGAAGGCGAACAAGTCCGTTTCCCACCAATACAAAAAGGAAGACGTTAGTCCGACGAAAATCAACCGCAGCAAGAAGAAAGAGACCAAGAAGCACTGGTGAGACTTTGACGAAGGATGTGAGAAGGAGGGTGGCGGTCGGGGCTTAATATGGTGGTCAGAAGACAAGGCTTGCCGTCGTTGTCGCTGTCGTCTTCGCCTTCGTCGTCGTCGTCGCCGGTGCGGAAGAAAAAGAAGGAGCGTCGTATAAGATAACCACAGGGCCAGGCAGGCCAGGCGGTCTCGAGTCCACTCTATGGTTCTATGCGAAGCGAGTCCATTCACCATTCTTCATTGACGCACGTTCGTCTTTACCCGCCAATAGCACGTGATCAATTTTCACCTTTTTTGGTGAATTTGATAAATGTGCCGGCAAAAGGGGCACCCAGTGACCCAGGATTATGGAGGCTTTCCTTACGGCCCTGAACGGACCATCATCGCCTTTCCTTAAGCTCGCAAGGAAGAAATCGAGTGAAGATAACTTGGAAAATTTAGTTAAAGACTCGTATCTCGAACTTGCACAAACCGGCTCAAAACTTCCATTGCATACATATAAACATGTGTGGTAAAATAACAAAATCATATCGAACTCAAAGTCATGCGACTCCCCGAACCTGCGTCAACCTCGAGATTGTCTCGATAGCATCACCTTGTTATTCCGTCCTATATCAAAAGCCCGCGTTCGGATACATAAAAGCAAGTAGGTCAAGAAATAGTACACACCGCCCCATAAATCAGAGTCTCCGGCTCCTACGACATCAAAGCCAATGTCACTAATGTACTGAGACCTCCAGTCAGTCTTAATGTTGACGCCATGTTCGCCCGCCTCCTTCAGGTTGAAAAACAGTCTGCTCCCGAAGAGACAAAGGAGAATTGGATTTGCTAGTGCGGTCGCCAAAGTCCATAAGGCATCTGGAATGTACAGTTCGGCATGTACCACTTTAAGGTTCAGAAGCACGTTAGAAACCGAGCAGGATATTGCCCTGCGAACGATCAGATACAAAGAAACGAGCACCTGAAAAGAATAGGAAGACACACAGTGCAAAGTAGAATATATGGTCGCTGATAAGAATCCTGACAACTTTGGAATCGTGAAAGACATTGAATTTTCGGAGTTCCTTGACTTTAAACAGTACGATGATTATGAGCAAGGCACCGTATGCTACCGGACATAACCTATCGAAAGAATTAATGTTACCTCAAGTAAAGCTTAGGGAATTGATATCATTACCAGTTTATCATGAGGAACAGACCAAGATGCCCTGGAATCGCGATAAGACAGCTACTAAGATTTGCAGTCGACGGATCCGCTTTGGTCACTATCGCGTTAAAGATAACTAAAAATCAATACGAAAGAACAAAGAACGTTTAGTCGTACTCGTCTCTGATATCGAAATATATGCTTCCAAGGTCAGGAATGCAATCGTTTCGAGACTCAGAAGTGAATATAAGATCATAGATAATCTCTTCCCTGTTTTCTCTTCGTTGAACAAAGTTAATGATAAAGACGTGCAAGATATGCGCACCTCTGTCATATAAAGCGAGGACTCTGATAGTCAGAATATCTACAAGTTGCAGCTGTAAGTTTTCTCTCTCTCCGGCTCGTATGGTATGCAGGGTACACGCACAATCGACAGCAAGCATCGTAACGGCATCTGCGAAAAACTAATGAAGCTTCCGGACAGTAAAAATGGCTTCAGATCAACGTACAAAGGAGTCTCGTTGCCCATACACAGCTTCGGCCTATGAAGAACCCTTTACGAGGTAGAACTTTGGCATAGTAATTGCACGCACATCTAAGAAGAGGGTGAGATATAGTGAGTAGGAAGCTGGAACGGACTTACTGTATAGCTGATGCGTTGAAGGAGTATTCTAATGATATCACATCAGTTCTATCACGGTACGGCGTGAGGCTCGTCTAAACTTAAGGTCACTCACGGAACGGTGTCATCACAGCACCGATGATGCCCAAATACCGGTTCTACAAGGAGTCTCAGTACATTACGCATCTGATGAGGCTGGTTATCTGGAAGTCACCAAGAAGAATATAATTCTCGCCACGTTCCATGGAGTGAACTGCAGGAGAATTAGGCGACAAGCCATGTAATCTTACAAATAAAAAAAATCACGCCACCCAAAAGTATTTGACCTTTGAATGTAGCAAGACGAAGGATCAGACTTAGACCAAAGATTGTCAAATTGAGATGTCTGAGAAGCTTACCTCTTGATGAAACGTACATGCTTTTGTGTCTACGTTGTCAGCCGGATGCTACTTTGCTATACATTGCCGTTGCACTCACCAGAGTCGTATAACAATGCAGTTCCCAAAGCTAGAGAAACGAAACTCAGTAATCTTTCCTCCTTGTCAAGTTCAGGAGACATGTCGACGTTGGCAGCGCGCGCAAAAATCAAGGCGCTGTTCATTGTGCGGGAGTAAGAAGGGAAATCGTGAGGGAGCAGACGATTAAAGTGGTGGATTTCATAGTTATAGCAGCGATACGCAAGATGAAACGCCGAAAGAACCCATGTTATATGTCCATCATCCAAGGGAATTCAATCGCTCAAAACATTACTGATCATCATGCACAGGCACCATCACGACACGGGACTTCGGGGCCTTCGAAAGGTAGTCAGTTTGATGATTATCCTCTGCTTTCAGGTAGATCTCTCGTGATTGCAGATGTCTTCAAATTACAAATTTGAGGGGACAGCCCCGAAACACCTGCGCCCATGGTATGTATGATAGTATATCAGGCATCTCGTGCTTGTCGCATGATGCAGTGAAAACCCCCGAAGGTGATCGTGCTGAAAACGCTCATGATGTTTCGCCATATGCCACCATATATTAATAGGTATCAGCCTGTCCCTAGCAACAAGCGATAAGTGCTGCATTCGATTATGATTATTTAAAAGGAACTGACGCACCCTCGAAGCTATCATGCACCGTTTCTAGTAGCAGATTTGGCTAGACAAATGGGTCACACTGGCTTCCAGCCTCAGCCTGTCAGAAATGTGCATCAATTGGGTGATGTCCTACTGACGGACTGCGATTATGAGTAGTGAGGAGCGCCAGTCCAAGATTATTGACAGTCAACTTCGTAAAGAAGCGATGCAAAGTCATCGTAAGAACTTTGACTAGCATTGCGAGCGATGGTCAGCGAGACAGACGAACACACTTCTAATGAGGGTGGCTTTGCTGGACTGGACTGGGCGCTGAAGCTGACTGGCCCGGAAGACCCATTATGAGTGTACAACTTGAAAAAGCCCGTCAAGAAAGTTGTAGTTAAGTTACAAGCTGCGACGCGATAGTCCGCTCGTGATTCAACCCCGGAACTCGCTTCGTCCCAAAAGGATTGCCGATCAAACCAAATCGGGTATCTACGAATAAATCGGATTTGTCGTCCTTTTCTTGGGACCTGCCTTCACGATGGGGGCCGTACACAAACTATCAAACAAATAATTCATGATTGTACAGGTAGTGCAGCGACCACGTTCAGTACACACTACAACAATCACTCCTATCGCAGCTTCTCCATCAAAACCCCGACACAGCTAAGAGTCGGGCTCGAAGCATTTCTCAAAATCACCTTCTCCATTGTTTCTTGCATATGACTGGCTCTCCACGAAGGAGTCGAGCGTACACAACTCATCCGTATTAGCACCGCAGAATGCAAGGTCCATCAATCCATCGTTCACGAATATGCGCACGTATGCCGCTCGGTCATCATGGTTGCCCTCCTTGGTTCCGGTGTTCAATTGAAGATTCCTACATTCGAGCTTCTCAACCGACATTCTACCCGAAAACGGGACCATCCTTTCCACTCGCCACGTCCTATTCAAAGGCTCCATAACAGGAGGCAAACCCATTTCACCCTGATTGAATAGTCCCATCGCAGAGAAGATAGCCACCATCTCATTATCGTGAGAGAAATCAGCATAGAGCGTTCGATTCAACGGAAAGGTCGCTGGGTCGGAGTCAAGCGTCCGGTTCGTCTGAGTGGCATCGTTCACAGGCTTGCCAGTGAGACGTGCGAGTAGCTCATTCACGTATCCTACACCTTGGACACGTCCAAGAGGGTTTCCATATCCCGTTCCGTAAAATTTGTCGAGATCTTCGTGGTACGAAAAGCCGGCAAAGTCGGATGACTCGAAGAGATCGCAGAAAGAACTATTAGGTGATCCGGAAAAATGTACGATGGACTCGAAAGCGCAGAGGGCGATGAGGTTGGTGATGTCTGAGGCGGTAAGGTTTGCCCCGGGTGCGAGAGAGTTAAGGCGGTCTGCGATTGGGGTTGCGTAGTTAGCTTCCCATGGGTCGACATCTGCAGAGGCAAGGTCCGGAGCAGAGGGACACATGTTGTCATCAAGTGTATCATTTCCCTGTAAAAACAATTCGAGATTAGCCCCACTCTAACATGCTCGATATGACGGGTCTCACGGCTTCCGAGAGGACGACGTTTAAAAATGGGGTCACGGTATGTCCATTCGCATCAGCAAAGCCTACAGGTTCGAATCATCTATTTTTATTGGGACAGTTGCCGAGATATGATATCCACGTACCTGCTGTCCAATTCGTCGCCGAATCGACGCACCGTTGTTTACTAGAAGAGCGTACGAACGGTATATGCGCCTCATCAGACCCATCTATCAGTGCCGTATACCTGTGGAAGGTTTCTTGACCAGCTTCGAATGATCTGCCGACATATGCGCAACAAAGTTAGCTCAATTACAATTTCAGGTTTAAATGCTGATAGAAAAAAAACACTCACTGGACGGCACCAAGAGGGATGAGTTCGTCTGTTCCCAGGTCATACGTGAAGTTCTTCAAAAATTCGAGCCGTGGGTCGTCGAAAGAACTCGCATTCCGGAGCTTCTGAACGGATGCCTGGTATCTTTGACCAGCGCCTGACGTTGGGAACCGTCCTCCGTGCCTTTGAATCTTCAAGCTCATTAGCGTATGATTTACATGGACTTGAATAAGGAAGTACGCACGATGTTGACTTGGGTAATCTGGCAGCCATCTGGGACGTCGACATATACCCCGGATGCGAAATATGGTGAATATTCTGCCCAGGAATGGTTGAGAGATACAAAATCCATTGTTGGCGTATCCAATGTTGAAAGCGTTTTGTGCATGCACCCGCTTGAAACCAGCACCCAAAGGGTAACCGTAAGGAAGGTCAAGAGCGTCATCTCAAGGAAAACTGCACAGCTCCAAGGTCTCCTTCGAGTGTGAAGCTTGGCCAAAACCCTGTCTCCATGTTCGGCGGCGTTATAAGACGGCAGAAAGTGTCGACGTGGTGGTGGGAAAGACGACAGAGTATGTGCGCTTATACGCACTAACGGTCGCTGGAAATCTATGCATTCCCCAGCATCCAATGGAGTCTCTTCTTTCTCCGCATCGTTGTCCAGTCCAGCAAGTAACCGCATGCATTCGTTGTCGTTGGGGCCATGGTTGTCGTTGTCAAGCCATCTCGACATCGTCAATTAGCGCTGAACTCTGGCACCTCCACCGCTCTGAGTCTTTTCAGAGCAAGGAAAGTGAGAAGAAATGTAAGAACTCATAATCATAGCCAACGTCTGGGTTATGTGGGAATGGGAAAGCTGGCGGTTTACGCATGCACGGAGCTCATGAACCAACGTGAAAGGGGTGCGTGTTTGCGGACATAACGGTAAGGGACCCACGTTTGCCGGTTAAACTGCTTATTAGACGCCTGGATGCGCTTGTGGGTCCGCATTTGGCCGCAGTGCACGCACACGGCGGGACTGTAAGAAGAAACTTGATAGAAAAGTGCTTGTTCTTCTCATGCGATTTATGAGAGCCTCACAATCTTTCAGGCTGGCGCTAGCGGCTAAGACAGCCATGCATGAAATAGACGGAGCACGGAACTCAGAAGAGCTAAGCTAGGATCCACCAACGCTTCTGAAATCGGCTCATCACCTTTTTCTTCGGACATGCACACATACACGTATTGTACTATCTCTTTGTGCTCACAAACATTCGGATCAAGGCAGGTATAAAATAGGATCTGTAATTGTTCAGATGCTAATGGTGTATACTGGGATGCTCGTCGTCTCAATAGTTACAATTCTTCGGAGCTGTGAAAAATCCCGCAGAGTACATACAGAATTAATGCCCAGGGGCTTTCCAACCTACACTACTCCGGGTCAGGTTTGAACCCACTGACAAAGTTGTTGCGTTATGTTTATGAGAGGAGTGAAAGGGGACGATGCGTGAAACATGGGTTTTCCTACATATAAAAACGATCGCCACACTGCTATTGAGAGTCTAGTGTTCCCTCTGCTGTGGCATGAAAATGGACGGTGCTAATACTTTGAGCTTTTCCGTTGCTCCTAACATCAATGCCACATTTTGCTGCCTCTTTTAGATTAAAGAAGAGTCGATTTCCAAACAAGTAAAGTAAAAACGGACTTGATGATGCAGCGAGTAAAGTCTGCAGGCCAGCCGGTATACCTGGCTTGGACTTCACAATCGGAGCATCCAGCAGTACGTTGGTGATCGCGCACAATACTGCTCTACGGAATGATCAGAAATGAACAACAAAGAAGAATGTTTGACTCACAGCACGAAGTAGATGATATGATCTCTAATAAGGACTCGGATCAGTTGGGAGTTGTGAAGGGCATCAAACTTCCTAAGCTTCCTGGCCTTGTACAAAACGAGTATCATGAGCAACATTCCATAGCCCACCGGTAATGACCTGTCGGAGAAAATGAGAAAGAGAAATTTGGTAGCTTTAAACTTGAAATTTAATGATACCAGCTTATTATTGACAATAGATCCGAGAGAAGTGGGTGCGTCCAATCACAGCTCTTGTGAGCACCAAAAATATCGCCCACGAACACTGTAAGGCCTCGTGAAACTATGAAGAGCAAAGGCGCGGAAAATCAAGCATGCCTTATTCTGTAAATACTGCGTATGCCTCCAGTGCCAGAAATGTGACCATTTCGAAAGCAAGTAAAGAAAATAAGATTGTGGAGATTCGCTGGCCTACTGAAGTACATTAAAAATGGTGTAGATTGGCAAAATGAAGCTTACCTCCATTCCACAAGGCCAGAACTCTGACGGTTAGAACATCTGCAAATGATGATGAGCGTAAGGCTACACGAGTTTTGGCAGAGCAGTTTACAGTCGATCGCAAATACTGCAAGACCATCTGACGCAGCGATAAGTTTATGAGTTTTCCAAAAAAAAATGCATAAGTACTGACAGGAAACCCTCGATATCCAGAAATAACTTCGACCTGAACAGATACGTAGGCAGAACGAACGAAGGTTGACATGCTTGCGTGACATACATCTACGGGAAGCGAGTTAAATACAATAACGTAAATGTAAATGTGAAGATAGACTTACTGAACAAGAGTGACAGTAGATGAAAAACCTCGTAGCGTACAATACGTCATTCTATGATTCTACACGAACTCAGACTAGAGATAACCCACCCATCGGTGCCGTTACAGCACAAATGACACCCATGTAACGGATCTGAGAAATTATCAAGGATTCGTTTTTTACACAGGGCCATTAACCAATGCTTACCAGGAAAAACGGAATTTTCTTCGTAGTCCACTTTACCGACTGAGACAGTTGAGCAGCGTGTTGTGTGAAAGTATAAAAAACAAACAAACCCAGAGATATTCAACCTGCGGCGAACGAAGGAAATAAGCTTATTTGAATTGTAGGCACGCCAATAGATTTGATGCCAAGCGTACCTCCTGGTCGAGCGTACAAACTTTTTTGCCCTTCATTAGCAGGTAATCACCAATTGTTTACAATTTCTCGAAACTCACGGACATCATATACCAGTACGGTACCCAAAGCGACATAAATCCAGTTATTTAGCCTCACATTTCGAGCCCATTCGGTGAAAGTATCATTGAGACTATCTCGCACAAGGATGGAGATATTGTGCATTGTGAGAGACGATATATCGTGGGGGAGTTCTTGAACAAACGAGGTTAAAGACGACGCCCAAACTTATATCTGTGGTGGACACGACCGCAGCATGGGACGCCCCACATCAGTTGCCTTGACTATGGAGCTGGCTGTCATCAGATTCAGTCACTAACCCGATGCCCTCTTCCCATCATGATGAGAAGGGAGTGAAGTGAGGTATTCATAAAGCCGTGTCTTCAGCTGCAAATGAGATAAGTGATAAAACTTCAATAAAAGGGGAAGAAGAAACGCACGAGTTAATTGACTACAAAGAATCCTGGGGAAAGGGGAGGAAGTATGGGTAGACTTGATCACGAAGTTTGCAGATGCAGCCCTCGCATGTAACCGAACACCGTTTTCTACTGTGCAACAATCACATTTATCAACCAAACGCATGATCTTGTCAAAGATATAAGTGGAAAAAAAAGTTTGTTGCGTATTTATGAACATGTGCAACATCAAAAATGTACAGATCAACTGTCGAGTTACCAATGAGACATAGTATATAGATCAGAAAAGGAGACGAAGTCAAAGCTGGAAAGATGCGTGATGAGGGTCCATATACAGAAAGCGGAGCTCGGAAAGCAGTGAACGATTGTTGGGGAGATGATAAAAATACGTAGTAGGACTTGGCGTAAACTGAGATCATGATAGTAAGCCGTGTTCCCGTAGAATTGATGTCCATCTATGGAGATCAAGGATGGTTAGTAGTATAAGAGGCAATGTAGCTTTGTCAACGTACCGTGCCTCTCGGGCTTCGGCTTCTTCAAGGTGACGTAGGAGAATACTACAAATCCTTCAATCAGATCGGGCTGGAGACAAGAAACAGACCTGCGGCATACCTATTCTGCTGCCGTAACTCCTTGTTTATCGAATGAACCTGGATAACGTCGCCTTTCAACATTGCAATCGCCTCGGTGTTTGGCAGCTCCGACCCGTCAAAGAGCTTCTCAAGCTGAACATTGAATTCCTACCAGAAATAAGTGAGAGATAGCCAGCATGTAGATGAAAGATTCAAGCTCACGGCGAAAATAGCGTCATTTTCCCTTTCCAAGCGGTGCATACAGATTTCGCGCTTGTCGTAGTACAACCGTTCGTTCTCATAAAAGACTTGAGCACGTTTGAGGTCAGATGAACACTAATGAGTAAAGTTAGCAGTGCACCGGAGAGGAATAGTAAGGTGAAATGTACCTCTTGATATGCAGAAACGAAAGTTCTCATGTCTTTTTCCAAACTCGAATGATTACTAGCTGCATGGCATATATTGTCTTCCACATTCCGAACCAGTTCATCCAGAGTATTTGCCCATTTCTTCAGGTCTGGGGATTCACTTTGCTTCCCGGGGCTAGAAAGAGGTTCACCTCTTTCCTTTTCCCTTTGGGATATCCGCAGAGCTGGGGTCCGTTGCTGAATCATGGACCTCATTTCCTCCATTCGTTGCTGAGCTTCTCTGGTCTAGAACAAATGTATCGGCTAAAAATCATCATCAAGAAGGGAGTTCTTACCGCTGCAGTTGTTGTTCTGGTCGGAGTTCTGTTTAAACGGGACGGAAGAGGAAAAGCACGCTCGTTCGGACTGCTACCGCTTGGTAAAGACGAAAGCGTTGGCGGGGATGCGACCTCGAGTTTAATCTTCTTCACGGCACGTAATGAATTCTCGAGCTATTCCCAAGAAAAGTATTAGTGGGGCTATCGTTATCAATAAGGTAGAGGTATTCACGTCGTCACGGGTGGATTCTGCAACGCGCAGCAAACGCGTGGAAAAGCTGCCTGGAACGGGCGTACTGCGGTACTCGAACGTAGGACGAGGTCCCAGTTCAATATCATCTTCTGCCTCTGGGCTCCGACTCCGCTTTCCATAATGAGTTCCATTCAATTCTGCTGAACGAGGAGTTGGCGAATCTGTAGCAGAGGAAGACGCGGTCTTCTTCTTTATCGACAATGGAACAATATCATTGGATTTGGTCAAGCCTTTCGGAGTAGACTGCACTGGCGATAAAGGCAGCCGTCGGGTTCGAGTGAGCTTCGTCGGCGTTTCGAATGTAGCCGAGTCTTCGTACTCTTCATCGAGCTCAAACATCGGAGGATCCATCTGGTCAGATGAGGCACATCTCTTGGGCGACATTACAGCCAATGTCGATTCGATGTCCATATGCATAGCTGTTATAGTTGGACTGGTCGGGATAAACGGTGATGCAGCTCGAGGGCCTAGCGGTTTTCTGGGTGATTCCGCACCGGAGTATTGTGTTGGAGTGGACGAACGGAAAGTCGGTTGCGGCGATACGGATCTCAAGCTGCGCAAATCTCGCTCAGGTTCGGTCAATGGACGAGCTAAACGAGAAGCACGAGAGGTTGGGCGGGTGGTAGGGAGCGGTGGTTCTTCTACAAGGCAAACATTTATTAAGTATAATAACGTAGTATGATTTTAGAAACGTTCCGTAACTTACCTTCATAGATGGTCTCTTCGATTGGGACCTCGACGGGAGGTAAGATGATCTGTTCGTGCTGCGTCTTGCTATTGCGCCGAGCTAACGCTAACTGCATTGTCAGATTCATATCCGAATCCGTCAGACGGCTACGACTCTCTTGGTCAAACATTGACATATCCGGGTCCTCGACATCGCTATAGTCGAAGCTGTCGTCACGCCTGGTCACTGACAAGGACCGAGCTCTCCTACGCATGGAGTCATTCCCCACATCAAAGTCTGAGTCAAAGTCATCGCGCTCTACCGCACGTCCAGGTGAGCGTGAACGTGATCGACTACGCTTGACAAGCTTCCTTGATCTACTGCTCTTCCTTCCAATCGAGCTATCGTCAACTGCAAGGGACGCCAATGAAGTCTGCGCGGTTGAATAAGTGCCCTGTGTAAACTTCGATAAGCTCAACCCAGTGGTAGTTGTGGTCGTAGTGTCAGTACGCATAGTCGATGAGCGACTGACAGCAGCTGATTTGACACGACGATGGCTGTTCGTAGAACCGCTATTTATCGGATCTTTGTTTCGCGCCGAGCCGAAGAGATTTCTCGAGATTGCGTCAAGGCCAAAGATATGAGCACGTGAACGATTCGGTCCTGAAGGTGTCGCTGGTCGAGATGGCTGATCGGTCTTGAATTTATATAGACCATACTGGTGTACTAGAATGCAGACATCAGCAGTGATCATGGTACATCTAAACAACACCTTACTGGTTCGAACGACGCGCTCGGGTAAGCAAGGAGATTGGACTACGTCCTCTTCCGCACCGTCATCCGAATGAACAGTATATCGGCACAACTCTCCTTCTAAAGGTTGAACTCGAATGATAACATGTGGCGGGGAATCAAGGCTAAAGGGTAATGGGGCTGCAGTCCCATGTGGATCAACATGCAGGACGACCTTTGTCTAGTACAAACTTCACTTGATATGAAGAAACAAAGACTTTGGAGAGCTTACCTTCCATTTTTCTTGGAAATAGTGATTTCGAGTATACATATTATAAAATGCGCGGGCGAACGTTGTTTTTCCTCCTCTTGTTTCCATCTCAAACTCGTCTCCCCGCATGGCGATACTCCGACCGTGCATTGTACGGAAGCGAGCCTGCACACGCCAAAGGTTATCGATGAAACGTTCCTTCTCCGCTCTTAGACGCGCCAAATCCACACGACTGGACCCAGGTATGACGGTTGTTAACACGCGAAAAGGACGTCCTGCCCATCTTCCCGTTTGATCAGCAAGAGGATCCTCGAGGTACAAATGAAGATCAGCTCCAGATACATCTGTCGCCGCCACGGCAGTCACGTCAAGTGTCCCCTTGCATACTAGGCTTCCCTTTTTCCCGCCCGCCGTGACCTTACCGTGATAACCTGCACCAGTACTCGCGAGTTTCCCTGCTCCCTCTAAACCCCCGAGGCTTCGACCAGATTTGTCCGAGTAGTTTCGTTTCACGATGATGAGGGTGTCGTCGAAAAGGAAGAGTGAACAATGGAGGGGACCATTGCTGCTGCTCCCAGTTCCCATAGATCCGGGACCCTCGGCATCAATATTGTTATCAATCACGTCAATGCAATCGATATATTTTCGCTTGGCCGACATGATGTTAGATGGGAGGTTCTCGATGCAAACCATAAGTGACGCCTGGATTGCCATGGCTTGCATGTACTCATCGGGATCAGCTGCAGCGATTTTGCTAGCTATTTCGTCTGCTTCGGCGAGCTTAATGCATTGAGGGTCCTTGTCATCCATCAACCTCATCATGGATCGAAAAAGCAGAGTATATCGAGGAATACGTTGGACCGGTTCCATCAACAGCTCTCTCAAACCAACACGATTCTTCGTATCATTTGTTGAGTACTTTATTCGCTACGGTAAGTTATCAGCATCTTAGTCGGTAAAATCAAGGAGAAAACCCATACTTCGATAAACGCTGAGAAACCGGTATTTCCCTTCTTACTCGACTGATTCATAAATATAGCTTGAGCTTCCTCTCTCTTCGCATAGTAATTTTTATAACAGTCAAACGCTCGAAGATCCTTCAAATGGTGAAGGGCGACATCCCCTACACCTCCAACGGTCCGACGGCCAGTGGACTTCAGCATTTGTTCGAGATCACGTAGGAACGCTTCGTTTGCAGGGATAAGCTGGTCGATGTTACCGAACATCACTTTGGCTTCATAAGGCGGGATGATAGCGGTATCCTTATTCTTGGCATAAGAACGAAGCGGGTCAGCATACAGATCCTTCAAAAGTCGAAGTCGTTGGACATAATTTCGTTCGGTGGTTACGAGTTCGGTGATAAGATCTGCGAGAGCACTGTAGTTCGTTGCGGATTGCGAACGAGGCTTACCCCCTACCTGAGAGCATCCCATCAGGAACATTGTACGCGTCTGAATATGGAGAAGAAACGTACAGGGACAGGTGGCGAAGGTGTAGACTCCTCTGTTTCATCATCAGCTCTATCTGCTGAAGGTATTCGATCTCCGAGCGACTGAAGCAGTTCAGGGACATCTGTGAAAGGTCAACTCGAGGATACACGCGTCAAAGAGGACCAATATTTACCGGCATTGAACGATTCTTCATTCCCTTCTACGACGACTGAACAGAAGAATGTCCTTCGCGTGTACGTGGGGCCAGGCTGTCTTCGGACTTCGTCACCTGTTGTGAGAGGGACGACTTTTCTGGGTGATGAGCTTATGGGCATCGCAGTCGGTAGATGTTGATGTCAAGAGGTTACGGACCGGCCGTCGCCAACGTTGAGGAGCAGAAAGTCAAGGTAGGAAAGTGAGATGAGGAGGAAAGAGAGAGATGGGATGGTAAGGAGCACAATGGACGCCTTCAAGTTGGACGTCTAAATGTTCACCAGTTCATCTCGACTCTCTTCGATCACGTGGACGCGAATCTCAACAAACTTGGATCGGTGGATCTGAGACTCTCTACTGGTACACGCCTCTTCCTTTCTTACCGATCACCCTTGTATTCCCTAGATAAAGTCCACACTTCGATCCCCCTTTCATTTATGCCTTTGACTCGTTCAACGTCCCGAAACGGCCAAATTCACGTAATTGACTGTTCTTACACGGCCTTTTGACTATCACCCTCGCTTACACGCGGGATTTAGGTTAAGCGCCCTGAGGCTGGACCGAGCTCCGAGACCCTCGATGCTCACAAAGAGAAAGAGCAAGACAATGGAGAATGCAAGCATGAGGACTCGATGGAGGTCTTTCTTTTCAGCCTTTTCCCCACGTGTTATAAGTAACCCGAAGCCTTTTCACTCCTTCAAAGGATAATCTCGCTAGCGTGCTCCGAGGCGTGAAAAAGCTCCGGCAGCAAGTTGATAACCTCGCGCATGAAAATACGCACCTCAAAGAAACCCTTGATAAGATAGAAGAGGCCGAGCACGCCTCTTATCAGCCGAGAAGGGGCAAAAAGAGTTCCTCTGCACAAGCGGAAGTGATCCAGCTCAGGCGGAAAATACTGGAGCTTGAGCGGGTGAGGGTCAAAGATGGGTGGCACTGTGTCCTCCTTTCGCTAACGTTCCCCCTTTGAAGGCCAGAAAGAAAGACAAGAAACGAATCCAACGGGTAGAATTATACACTAGTGAACTCTTAATCGGACGCGAGACTCACGGAATTCTTTTCCCCCCGTAGTATCAAAGAAACGAACTCAAACGCGATGCGATGGACCTCGAGGATCTTGCGTCACCTGAAGGCGGCGGCCAATCCACAGAAGGAGTTGTCGAGGCAAGAGTAGCCACCCGAGATTATTCTAAGACATATCTGACACAGCCACGATCAGCTTCTAAAACGTTTCATAAGACTCATGGACAAACCATCTCTAGCTGACGGCGAGGAGTGCGATATCTGCATGACAGAGATGGAACTCAAAGAAGCACGAAGGTACACTGTGTTATTACGATAGTTCCTTGTCAAGCTTATGTCTCCCCCCCCCCCCCTTTCCTCCTCCAGTCTTCCCTGTCGCCATATCCTTTGTAGCGACTGCTGTGAAAAGCTCGATCCGAGAAAATGTCCTCACTGTCGGGACGACTTTGATCTTCAAGATGCTGAAAGCATTGCTTTCACCGCGACAGAACAATGGGACAAGCTACTTCAAGTGGCAACTGAAGCAACTGCCCTAGCCATCATCGCCGAAGGCTCAGACTCGGACACTGATGAGGGTGAAGAGCATTCCTTTATTGTTGGTAGCGATGTTACGAGGTAATCAGTACAATTTTCCATTTCAAACGAAGTCGGGCTAATGTTCTGTTATATTAGTGAAGAAGCAGACAGTGGCGAGCCACTCGAGAATCACTCAGAAGGACTTCACTCGGCACTCAACGAAGACGAGATGGACTTGCCTTCAGCAACCTCTCGAATTCGGAGATACGCTACTCCTCCGCCCGACATCCACGAGACACAGGCTCGGGCAAATTCTCGGACGCCCACGTCCACAGGCACTTATCACGATTCCCCAAGTTTTATCAAACGCCAGCGACTGGAGAGCCTTGCAGCCTCCCGCAAAGGAAGGCGCTATTGAATCAGTCGCCGGTTTCACTAGGATGGATAGTTTCTGGTAAGTGCCTTGACTTCCATTTGTAATGAATATCCCATACCTGTTCTGTCGACGTGAACGCAAAACTTATTCTATCACGTCTTATCAAACTCAAAATTTACCAGCTTGCTTAGCTCCGTCATCCTGAGAAAACACAACAATTCATTTGGGCCTATCTATGCCTATGTTCAACAGCCTGATACCTCATTCCAAGCCTTGGCGGAGCCGAAAGATGTCACGGCTTAAACAGTCGAAGCGGTATTATATTTTGTGGGAAGGGATAAACAGATCATCCTCAGTTATGCGGATGTTCTCCCCATGATACCATGTGAACTCTTCTCGTATGAGGTACACTCATACTAGTCTATGCGAAAGGGTTACTAATAATGCTCAGAGGGAATGCAATACAATGCATTTATACCGCCGGAAGGTGCACGACCGTCGGAGGTGCGTATCTAGGGATGTCATGATTGTGAGAATAAACTGTCATTGTCTTTAATGGAAAATAGGATGTAGCTTAGTGCGCTTTACCACCATATCGACAATTTTAGCTTCGCTTCATTAGCTTAAGCGATAGCGGGTGTATTTCTCGCAGAGTTGCGAAGTGGGAAAGACCGGAGAAGTACAGATCTCAGACTTACCATCCAAGCGGCCAATGGGCACGCATTCGAAAGTCTCTCTTCCCAAGGTTTTTGTTGGAGTGCGTTATTCAGGAAGGTGGGAAAAGCTCATTCTTTTCGTCGACAAGGGGGAAAAGTGTTCTGCCAGTCCGAAGACTCAAAGCTTGATTGGTCTGTGGGGCTTGGGAAAGCTGGCAAAACTGTTTATAGGCCCATTTCTTTGAGATGGTAAGGAAATGACGAGTCACTTTGATTTTCTGTAGTATAAAAGGGACATATGTTAGCTACTTGATTAGACAGCGGTAGATACATCTTTCTCGATTTTGCTCTAGTTCCACCTCGAGCTCATTCAACATTATGCAGACCTTGGTTCAACATCAAGTGTCACCCCTCTTGTTGGACACGTACACACTTTCTCGGGATGAAGTAGAGCAGAATAGGCGAGCTCATTCCAACTTTTCATAAGGACATCGTGCTGACTTTCAGAAAGATTGAATGTCCAGCATTATTATCTTAAGAAGTTCGCGTATAGTGGTCGACTAATCTATGATCTTGGTGTTTCGGCGCGTCTGAAGAGTGACGCAAAGATCCTAGATGCTGGGACCGGGACCGGTAAGGGAAAAGCATGCCAGTAAGAAAGATGAAGCTTACTTTGGATTATTCAGGTGCCTGGGTACTGGACCTCTCACAGAGCCTACCCATCACTGCCGATCTGCACGGCGTTGACGTCTCCGCCAACCAATTTCCGAAGGGCCTGATTCCCGCCAACGTCCAGTTCAGCGTCAACCCCATCACGAGCCTCCCCGCCGAGTGGACTTCATACTTTGACATTGTCCACCAGCGCCTTCTCACCGGTGGTGTTCGCGCCATAGACTGGTCTCTCGCTCTTCAAAACTACATGCGCGTTCTAAAGCCAGGTGGACACCTCCAGATTATTGAAGTCGTCTGTCGTTCATTCGGGGAAGGTGGACCTGTGGGCAGAGCTGTCGCGGGTGTTCAAGAGAAGATGATGGATGCCGGAGGGCTGATGTACGACTGCGCTGAACAGCTGCCAGGTATGCTCGAGAGGATTGGGTTCATCAACATTCGACTCGAAGATAAGGTCGCCCCTGTTGGCGAGGTCCTTGGTCCCGACGGTAAGATAGGCAAGTTGACTACCGCGGGTGCTATCAGGGCAATGCGACAGGCATTCGTTGATTCTGGATTCGTCCCGACATTAGACGCAGTCGAGAATCTGGTGTTGCAGTTAGAGCAGGGTTGGGAAGCTATGGGCGGGTTTTACCTGGTCTATCGTGTCATTCTTGCCGAAAAGCCGTTGTATAAGTTGTAGAGCTTTGTTCACCCATAACCGTATGCCGTTTGTTCGACTCGATTATTTAGAATGTTAGTCGATACAACGCCTGAAGGCTCTGAAAGTTGAAGCAACCAAAGATATCTTAATGTTGATGACTTGCTTGCTTCGCGCCCTTTAACCTCCTAAAATGTCCTTTTCAACGAGCTGGCCGATAGGGTAGACGCAGTTGAAGTTGTTGAACAAATAAATGCGTTGCCGGGCTCTGATTCGATAGTCCGAGTCCGAATTCCGATCGAATATTTTAAACTCAATCTGCCTTGTAATTATTCTCACGCATTAGTCACGGGAAGATTACGAGAAAAACGCGAAATTGTCTGCCCTCAACAAGAAGTCATCGCGCACAGCATCATGGCACACGATTATGAACTGTACGCCCCAGGCGACATCAACGACGCCAGCAACAAAAAGTCGAAGAAGCGCAAGAGGAAAGATAAACGTGTAGCTAACGATACCGACGAGCCCACCCAAGCTCCGACATCGACCTCGACATCATTCGACGGTGTGGAAGACAAAAGACACAACGACGAAAAGAAAAAGAAGAAAAAGAAGAAGAATAAGAAAAGAAGGCTTTCGGAGGAACATGAGGTTACGCTAGCTCAAGACGAAGCTGCAGGAGCCGAGCAAGGCAAAACATACACAACCGACCTCGACGATGCTGCTCTCGTTCCCGTCAACACCTTGGAGGAGGCACATGCGACAAAGAAGAAAAAGAAGGACAAGAAGAAACACAAACGCAAAAATCATCACCGGTCGCCGGATACTGAGGTTGTGGCCCAAATCGAACCGGAAATGAATCAAGCACAAGGGGACGCTGAAGCAAGCAACAATGCCTTCATCTCAGCCGTCATGACAGCAGCAGCAGGGTGCAACTCCCAAGAACCAGTACACCACGATTTCTCTTCATTCGCACCTATGATCAGGCCTCCTACACCACCATTAGGCTTCCTTGCTATCGACCCGTCACTTTCGGGCGAAGAGTTGGCTCGTATGCTCAATGTCGTGGATGTAGCCAAAATTGCAGACGCCTTACGAGCGCTTGGTCCACAGCAGTCAGATGCTTTTCCGCTTCCCGGACAACCTACCTTGCCCAGTCCTTCCAACAGACATTTCGCCCGTAAAAATGTCACGAGCCAACCAGCAAAAAGTCGTGGTCTGTCACATCGCAAGGCACAAAATATAACCTTTCCCGATCTTCTCCCCGCTCAGAGCGAACATGCACATATCCTCTCACACAGATGGTTGAACGCCACCAAGCTAAATAATCTGGCAAAAGAAATTGGTATGCCTATCGTCTGGGTTGTATATGATGATGCTTACCTCCTTGCTTAGGTTTGGAATTCAAGAAAGGCAAATTTTCCACAATTGAACTGGCAACGGTGAAGCAAGCCATTGAAACTTATCGCACAGTAAGCGATCAAAAAAAATACAGGCTATTTCATTGGAAGCTTACGACTGTTTAACAGAGAAACGATTTCTCAGAAGAGCAATTGAATGATGTTATATTTTCTAAAGGATCTCGAAACAGGGATAGCGCTTTTTGGACGGAAATCAGTAAGGATGGCTCATCAACTCATTGTGCCCCTCTTACCGATACATTATAGCTGAGAAACTCCCCCAACGTCCACTGATTGCGGTGTATCATCACATTAGAAGATGCTATCATCCAATGAAGTTGCAAGGCAAGTGGATGCCTGCCGAAGATGATATATTGAGACAGTAAGTCTATTAGTCACACGTATCTGCGAAGATCTTATTTTTTTTTGTTTCGATAAAGGGCGGTCATTGAACTTGGACAAAGCTGGGAGAAGGTCAGCGAACGGGTGGGCCGTATGTCTGGGGATTGTCGCGACCGCTGGCGAAATCACATTCACAGAAGGGAGAATCGTGTATTTGGTGCTTGGACCAAAGAGGAAGAAGAGAGGCTGACGAAGATTGTGACGGATATGACTACTGCACAAGGGAAAAGCAGCGATTTGGATGTCTTTTGGACGAAAGTTGCAGAACGTATGGGTACGAGGGGTCGGCAGCAATGTCGCATTAAATGGTAGAGAAGCAATTTTAAAAGCAGGAAAAATCACCTTTCTAATGCTTATTTTCTTAGGACCGATTCCTTGAGTAAGGTGGTGAAAACTGAAGGTCGAAGTTTACGATGGAATCAGGACGACGCCTACATCCTCGTTCATAAGTAAGACTTTTTACTCCTTCATAAACCATGCATAGTGACCTTTCGTCAGAGTTGCGACCCTAAACGTTAACGACGACTCCGAAATCGATTGGAAAAGTCTCATTGATAAGGAATGGAATCTCTGGAGCGCCCATACGCTTCAACGGCGCTGGACAACGCTCAAGCGAAGCGTGAAAGGTCACGAAGACATGTCTCATAGCGGTTCGTTTCCAGGTCTTGTTTTTCTTGTTTTCTCATCTCATAGACCTTACCCATTATGAATCAATAGAAATTATGGAAATCCTCTGCGCTAAAAAGACTAAGGTACCACCCTCACCCGAGAGCAGCCGTTCACGCGTCACAAGTGGAGCCATGGATCCCACCGATGCCGATTTGGATATGGGTATGGACGTCGAGCCAGCGGTGCGCGATCGTGAGGCTTCTTCATCACTATCAACCTCAAACTCGGAGGCTCAGGCGAACGAGGTGTTGGAGCAGGTTGAGATATTTTCACCGCATGGATTGGCTGAGGATGAGCTTGGGCCGAGGCCGTTGGATCCGAACTTACCGAACGGTGTTCATAGGAAGGGTAAGATGCCTGATGTGGTTCAATGCGAAGAAGAGGGAGACGCTTTTCGCGCTGGCAGCGTTGAGGGTGAGGAAGATAGCGACGAAACAGAAGACGAAGATGACCAATTGGCCTCTGAACAGTCGGACGACAAAAAATCTGATAATGGTATCGCAGGGAGAGTTGAGAATGTGATCAGTAGTGATGAAAGCTTGGACGATGAGGATGAGGACGAGGACGAGAATGATGGCAAGGAGATTGTGGACACGACAGAAGGGTTCGTTGTGAGTGCTACATCTTCTGAAGATGGAGACGACACATCAGACGAGGAATAACTATAGCTCACGGAATTTTGTCACGAGAAGACAATTCGTAAATACTACAGTAATATACTGATATACATAGAGCATAAAGTGTCGAAAAAACACGCCGAAAGCAACTTCTTTATGATCTATGCCGTTTACGGCTTTGTGCCCGTGTAGCCGTTGTTGCGGTAGATCCCATGGACGAAATCGACATTGAGCGTTTGTTCTGGTTGAAGAATGTGTCAGATATATCAAAACGACTTCGAGGCAACAGCTGGCTTACCCTCTTGCGTCCTGCACTCCTCGCGCTTGGAGCGAGGCTTGCAGCCCTATCCGTTTCCCCGTCTGCGTCTGCGTCTGCATCCGCATCCTCTCCTTCTGCGTCATCATCCTCACTTCCCTCCGCATCTCCCTCTCCTTCATTTTTTTCTTCGTCGCCCCCATCCCCATCTCCCTCCTCATCTCCACCAGCTGTTCCCTCCTTCAACGCCAGCCTCTCCTTCACAACCCTAATCTCCTGCTCAACTCTTTCCACCACCTTGCGAGTCTCTACCAACGCACTTGCAGCGTTCAGCAACAGCTCAAGCTGTTGCACGTTCTCTTGTGTAGGCATCACAAGTCGGTCAGTGCGAAGTCCGAGCTCGGTGAGTACCTGCGTGACGCGAGGTTGAACGGCGGCGCGCACAGTGGGGAGCTTGTAAGAGCGCAGAAAGACGGGCGTGTGGGCAGCCTTGGTGGCAGAGATGCCCGAGGCGGCTTGGGCTGGCGGATCAGTTCGGTGTATGCAGTGCATTGCATCTACATTTCATGAAGTACGAGTGCGAAAGTCAAGTTTATATTTAGGGTACGGGAAGGCTTTGATAGGAAACGCACCTTGGGCAATCTCCTTCGCCGTTCGAGCTTTCCTTACGATCGGCGGCGGAGGTGGTGCGATCGCGCTGACAGGACTTTCGATGTCGCCAACGCCCATACCCATTCCACCTTTCCTCTTCTTATTCGCCATGCTCCCTGAACCATTGGCAGCCGCTTTGCCCTCACCAAGCATTAATACATATTCTTCTTCGTCCGCAATGCTCTGGAGTGCAACACCTGCCAACCCGCTATTGACACCTTCAAGAACACGTAGCAGATCCTCGCGTTCTCGGGTGAAGGATCGTTCGGATTGTTCCAGGCGCTTCAGTTCGATGAATAGGGCTTCCTCCTCCAGTATCTCTTCACGGGTGCGTGACTCGAGAGACTCGATATATTTCTTGCGATTAATTTCACGCTCTGAGACACATTAGTTAACCGAGCCCGAGCCAATCGTAAGAGTAGATACACACCTTTATCATACGAAACAGCAAACAGAGCTTGTTGTTTCGAAGCTTCGTCGCCTGGCCATGGGCGATTCCTGATGAGCTTCCTGCAGATAGAGTAGTAGCGATCCTTGAGGTCCTGTCGCGAGGTAAGATTCAGTTTTACCTCGAGGATAAGTGCGCACCTCTATAGTTCTTTGTGGCCCATCGGGGAAAGAATACCGGTCCGCAATCACGTAGAAACGTTGGTCGTATTCCTGAACGATGCTGAGCAAGTAGTCGGTTTCCTCTTTGGACCAGGCATCGTCTATACGCCGTGAAATATGAGTCCGCAGAACATTATACCGCGACCGAAAGTACCTTGCAGAAAGTTGTTGTACTCGTCGCTGGAATATGTATAGGATTGTTGGGTGACGTTGTATTTGGTGAATGGGTAGTCTAGAGCGAAGGTAAGCACTCAAAGACAAAAAAAGGGAGGGGGGGCAGTAATCACCAGCTTGGGGGTTCGATGTCGCCTTCACCCAATGTCCTAGTTTAAGCCCATCGTTCCTTGCCGAGTTCGAAAACACTCTCCACTCCCTTTCACCGCGAAGAAGTTTCGCAACACTTTGAGTATGGGTATATTCCACGAACAAGCAAAAGTAGCGTTTCTCACCATTTCCCGACCTTTCCTCCACCAGCCAAAGCTCTTGGCTTCGGCTTTAACTTCGGCTTAGCAAGTTGAGCGGTGAGCGTGGGTACGCTTTGGCCGATGAGTGCGAACAGCTCTCTCGTGATGCCTTCGGGCTTTGCCTGCCGGCGTTTTGGATTCGTTGCTGCTGGACGTGAACTTGAAGGTGCGTTCAATGTGCCTGAAGTAGATACTACAGATGGCTCTTGAGCCAGGATACTTCGGACGTCTGCTGCTGAGGCGCCGCCAGCCATAATTGCTGTGAGGTGAACTTGAAGGTGAAGGATATGGTGGGAGTCGGGAGTCAGGGATCAAGCCAAGGCGTGTCTTCGTGTCGATCATTCCGGGGGCCCAAACCCGGAAGGCGTAGACTTTGCACCGCAGACACGCTCAAGACTTCAAACGAGAATGTAATCGACTTTCTCACCATTCGTCCCCCCCCCCCCCCTAGAAGAGTCTCAGAGGGCCCAAATATCACATTTCTCAGATGGCGATACACATATCCTCCAAATTGCTCAGCCAGGCCAGGGCTTCTCACTGAAATACGAGTACACGAGTCAATGAGCTATCTTCACCTTCACGATCTGAGAGCATAAGAAACCTTTCCTGGAGAGAACCTTGTCCACCGCATACCTTTGTGCATTCGAATCGATAATAAGTGCAAGGGGAACTCGCCATGTACGTGCTGATTCTTCAACAAGTTTTTATTTCTAATGTCAGTACTGCTGCAGGCTGATCTGCGGATGTCCTTCGATCAATATAGCGGCGTCACACGATCTCAAGGTCTTGATGCTGTCAAGTCATTTGTGATGAAACTTCTGGGACAAGCTATCTACGTTGCATTTGGAGAGTCGGAAGGCAATACGGTACTTGATATCCTCGCCTCTTGCCGACGATAACGAAGCAGCGAGTCAATGTTTCAGGGCTGACTGAGTGACTCTGTAGTTCAGTATGACGTCGGTCCATCATCAGTATCGTGTATACGGGAAAGATCAAGCACCGATGTGCCTTCAACGCAGCTCTACTATGTCGTGGGTATAAATATGATTGCCCGTGTAAGCCCTGCATGAACTGGCACATTCTCCTTGGACATTCATCCCTTATACCTCATGACGTATGACATCTCCAACTTGGCTCAGGCTATTGGTGGGTTATGGACCGAATTCACCGAGGTGATTAAAATTGCATCCTATATCGACGTTGCTTTGACCACTGTGCTTGTTTATGATTCGCGTAAGTGACATATATGCGAATGTATAATCTGACTGGCTATGAACATCGAAGTCTGTACATTTGATAAGGAAGTACGCTCAAAACCTTTTCCGTGTGTGGTAACTACTCAATCAACGTTAACTTCGAATAGATCAAATATGCATGGGTAACATTTTATTTTATATCTACGCCCCACGGTCCTCCACAACTAATTGTACATAGTTTTCTCGATGGAAATTATCGACCATTAGCTTTTTCCTAGTGAGTCTTCTCGCATAAAACATGTGAAACAATCTGAAAGCATCAGCAGAATCGTTATTGCGGCATTCTCGGGGCTGTAATGCTGGCTTTTCGTGAGTAGCCTTCTTGCATCAACCTCTCGGTCTAAGGTTGAAAACTTCCAATAATATCGCTCCAGAATACCAGACATTCGCCGTTACACCGACACGGTACGTCCCACTTCTCTTTGTCGATGACGCTCAACTCAAATCTCATAGATGTATGCTTCGTCTCACTGTCATGTCGACTTTGGGTCCACTCACGACTCTGACTAGGCCGAAGTTCATTATGGGCAACCAGGCTTTCTTGTCAGTAGTCAATCATTTTGAACAGATTATTGAATCCTTATTCTCACGCTAGATTTTGTCACCATGTTCACGATCGAGTGTGAGCCAACTATCCCAAATATATAGAAGTGAATCGTCACTGTATTCTTTAGACATCCTTACCGTTAGGGTTTCGGCCTTGTATGGCCGAGGTGCGCTCGCCTTGATCATTTATGTCGATAAAATCAACATCATACACAGCGAAACGCATCTCCATGATTTTGTTCCTGTTCCTCGCACTGGAAACAATCGTCTTTGTAGCAATGGAAGTCTATAGCACTATTTTCGAACCAGGTATCGCAGGTTCGGTTTCTTTTCCACTTGGATCATGATGACTTACCTTGAATTGGCAGCCGATGTCTCAGCCGTTTGTACCTTCAGAGCTCCAACCGCGTTCTTTTAGCTTTGACTATAAGCTGGTATTTTTTGCTCAAATTTCAGCACAACGTCGCGCTCATTATATTCAAATAGGTTATTTCCTCTAGCGTATGGGACATTACTCATAACACTGGTCCTGTGCAGGATCAAAGAGCTTCGGAAGCTCAGAATCTTACACAACTCGCGACTGGTCGAAACTTTCGTTAGGGATCATATCATCTATTTCTTTTTGTGCGCCAACCGATCGTTTATGTGTCGTTTTCTGCTTACCTTTGTACAGGGCAATGTCTTGTTCAATAACCAACATCGTTTGGAATCTTCGAGCCACGGGTTTCAACATGCAATTACCACACGTTTTGAGTTACATGATGGAAGCGCTAGGCTCGTCGATTCTCCTTTGCTTATTCGGGAATCGGCTATTCTTTAATCTCAAAGAGGCTGGAGAAAATATCATGTTGGATTTAAGCTCAGAGAGCACTAGCGAAATTGGATTTAGATTCACGGCAGGAGAAGGCCCTGAATCGAGAGAGCAGTGTGTACACTTTCTTATTTTCCTTCCACGTCATTGCGAATCTTATGTATCATGATGGTTCGCAACGTGAAGGAGACGCTGTTGGCCCCAAACCCAGTTCAGGGCAGGCGATGGGTAGTCGTTCCTTTGGCATGGAAGCTGTGGACTCCTCAATGGAAGCCTGATCTGCTTGGAAAGTCGGCTCTTCTCATAACGAACACCGCCCTTATCTGAGAGGAACGCCGTGAGACTTTGTATCAAAGATACATC
The DNA here is from genome assembly GCA_019400425.1 of Hymenochaete sp. R1. Classification (NCBI taxonomy): domain Eukaryota; kingdom Fungi; phylum Basidiomycota; class Agaricomycetes; order Hymenochaetales; family Hymenochaetaceae; genus Hymenochaete; species Hymenochaete sp. R1. Next base: position 166,240 of record JAFREE010000018.1, read on the forward strand.
TTTCGTAATCCATGCTAAGTGGCAAAATAATGTAACTTCATGCTGATGGGAAATGGAAAAAGTGACTATGGTCGAGGAAGGTAAGTGTGCCAAAGGTATGCGTAGTAATTGTTATGTTCCATCATGCCGTGGCGTTCTAGGTTCGTTGATGTTGGTCATATTCTCAGAGGCACGTTCAATATGCCACATACGCCCCTTGAGGCGAGGCGTTTCAAGAATGTACTGCTGAAGTACTGCTGGTCGCGATTCAAGTTATTGCAATAGGAAGATTGTGGTGAGAGATGAGATGTCAAATAGCGTGCTTCCGGAACTCATGCGTCAAGAATCGGCTGCGTCCATCCTGTTCCCAGGCCTTTCCAGCTCATGCGCTCAAAATTTTCAAACAGGAGTATAATCGACATTTTTCACCATCTTCTCTATCTTAACGCCCACATTCGTCAAGAGAAGTTTCGAATGGCCCGTCTCACTAGCTGTCAACGGCTATGAAATGGAAATGCGCTTACGCCTTTCACTCCGAATTGGTCTTTCTGAATCATTCACCTCATTCTAAACGAGGGGTGGGAAATGAGTCAAAGCGTGAGTGTTGCTTTTAATCCTTCAGAATCTCTTCCTCATGCTAATTGCGCTACAAGATGATCAACGAGTGATCCATAAACGACGTTGCAGCTTCAAGTTGTAGACAATTTCAATGTGGTGCTTCTCCTTGACTCCGCTATGAGCTTGTTGAAGAGACTGGACTTCATGAACAGGCCATTCACTTTCATGCAATCAGAGAAAAGTATTAACTGGTGTGTGGCTATTGCGAAAATGATGAAATAAGATCATGATGAGAATGTCAATCATTCAAGAGCTGACGTGAATAGGTCGGTGTGTCGTCTGTCTAACATCAGTACCGCGCGTATCAGAAGGTTTTGAAAAAAAAATAAGTAAGCACCAACGCGTAAGAACCCTGGCTCTACGCTATGGGTATAAATGCGAATCTCATCCTAGCCCATATACGTTTACATTTTCTCCTCGATTTCCCCCTTCCTCATGACATATGAAACGTTCAACCCCGATTTCGACATCCTTGGGGCTGAAGTCTTTACATTCTTTAGAGTCGTACCCTATATCGACATTGTTTTTGCCACTGTATTGGTCTATGATTCAGGCGAGTAACATATATATCAATATGTTGTCTGGCTAAGTACGGTCCTCAAAGTTTGCACAATCGATCGGGAGGTACGCTTGAGTATATTGAAGTGTATATCTATTCGATCAGGGATTAAGTGTTTTCTTCTGCAGATCAAATATGCATGGGTAACTATTCTTGTACCTATCTCTTACAGATATTTCTCTCAACTGTTTATAGTTTTCCCAAAGGAGTTGGTCCAAAGCCAGCTTTTTCTTGGTGAGTCGCTCCGCAAAAATAATAATATGTTCTAGAGCTCTTTGTAGAATCGTTATTTCGGCATTTTTGGCGCGGCAATTCCATTCTTTCGTGAGTACATTTATGACATAGTCAGTGACACAGAAAAGATAACGATTTTCCATTAGAATATCAGACATTCTCCGTTACAACAACGCTGTGAGTCGGGGTCTACTTCCACTGGCAGTTAATGTCACTTAGCTCAATTCTCATAGGTGTATGCCACTTTTCTACGCTGACTCATAGGTAGCTTACAGTTTTGGCCAGGTCAAAGCGCGCTCTGGGGGGCCGGGATTTCTTGTCAGTGGGCCAAATCAAGACCTTCGTAAATCATGCTCAGCCTTCGCCTTCATATTAGTCTGCGTTACGATGTTTACGATCGACTGTGAGTCTTCACTCAAGCTGTACAGAATGCTATTGTGACCCTATCCTGCAGACATTCTCACAGTCAGAGTCTTGGCGCTGTATGACCGAGGTACGCTTGTGTAGAGTTCCTTTGTTGCCAATTATTGACAAAAACAGGGAGACGCATCTCTATCTTCTTATTCGCATTCCTCATTCTAGAAATAGTCGCCTTTGTGGCTATAGAAGTTTACATATCCGTTTTTGAACAAGGTGCGGATAACCATTCTACCCCTCTAGCTCTAAATCACTACGATTCATCTTGAAATGACAGTCGGCGAACAAATGACGGCGCAAACTAGGGTCTGTTCGTACAATGTCAAGCCCCGAGTACTTCTAGTTTCGACTATAAATTGGTATTTCCCTTTAAAATTCTGCTTAGCTTCATGCCTATATTCACGACAGGTTAACCCCTATAGCTTATGGGGTACTGCTGATGACACTGGTTTTGTACAAGGTCAAGGAGCTTCGAAAGCTCAAAATCCTCCACGACTCCCAGTTAATCAAGGTGCTTATAAGAGACCATGTCATTTATTTCATTTTGTACGTCGATCTGTTGCATATGAGGCACTTCAAGCTGAAAATTGTGTAGGGCGCTGTCTTGTTCGTTGTCCAACGTCATAGGGGATCTCGAAATCCTGGGTATCAACGTACTCTTACCATCTGCGTTGAACTACTTGATGATTTCACTTGGGAGCCCGACTCTCCTTTGTCTGTTTGGGAATCGACTCTTCTTCAATCTCAAAGAGGCTGGAGAATATGGGATCAACATTAAGACCAATTGGAACTCTCAAAGCATCAGTAACATCGGCTTTACATCCCCGGCCGGTGCAACCTGCGTCTCAAGAAAAGAGTACATATATTTTGCCACTTTCTTTGCGATCAATTACTCAAGTGCTACTTTGTGCAGATCGCAACGTGAAGGGAGCGTTACCGTGTTTGATATACCCGGTGATTCAGAGCAAGTAGAGCACAGTATTTCCTTTGAAGTGGAAAATGCACATTCTTCTATGCATAGATCTGTGTGATATAGAGAGGCATTCTTAGGATTCAGGAGGAAGCATGGTGTTTTCGTCTTTGTCTATAACCTCCCAGGCTTTTAAACGTAGCTTTCACGTCAATTACGCTTCTTTGAATCGCAATTCACATGCATATTCGTGTTGAGAAAGAAAGGTGATGGTGTCAAGCTCCTGGATGAAAAAAAAAATGAAGCATAAATAAGGCTCAAGCGTTGATTGTTGTTGTTTTCGTTATATCAAGTGCGGCACAATAAAGGTGCTTGAGCGCTTATGTAGCCAAACCAGGAAGGCGTAAACGCTGATCATGACGCGCCTCAAGTGAGCGTTTGTTATGCAACTTGGCAACTTGCTTCCGTCAATTGACTAACATGCTTCGACTTGCATCACGACAATTGAACCAACGGCAAAAACTGTCCTTTTCTCGGTTTGCACCACTGGAGAAGTCGTTCAGGCCTCTCTCGACGACAACTCCACGTCGAAACGACCCAGGCCCGACAAAGATCCATAACATCCTCGGCGGCGGACCTGCCCCACCTGTTCAAGTACGCGGAACGACGCCAGCGGGAATCGAGCTTCACCACGGCTTAGTTTTGCCTTCTTCGTGCATCTTTCTTGACGGAAATGTATTTCTGTGGGATACGCCGGCTCCGGCTCCTGGACGAGCAACCGGAGGACCGGGGTTCTGGGACGCGTGGGGGAAGGAGGTTTGGGAGATGTTTGAAGTGGTCGTACCTAAACCTGGTGAGCACATTCTTTCGTCTTGCGCATTTGACATGTACTGATCATGGTGCTAAGAAATATTGATTTTCGGAACGGGCAAATCTGTCATTCAACCCCCGGCTGCTATTCGATCGTATCTAAGCAGCCTCGGAATACAGTTGGATGTTATGGATACTGTGCGTGTACATTATCTTCAAAACGTTGACGTTTCTAAACTCTCCTCTGCTAAACGAATAGTGGAATGCGTGCACTACTTATAACTTACTGGCTGAAGAAGGAAGACACGTAGCAGCGGCCTTGTTGCCAATAATTTCTCAGACGTGGAAAGCTCCTGCAGAGAAATAAAATGTACGGATCGTTGCCGCCCGAAACCTTTCAAACCTTCGTGCATGATTCTGTGTATGGTTTAGGACTCGTATCGTACATTATATCGGACTATCGGACCTCCTCTGCGGCACAAGCATACTGTAACTACCCCTTCACGAAGACTCTAGGCTTTGCCCTTGCCCTTGTCCATCGAGACATCCGGACCAGGTTCCTCTTCTTCGTCGTTAAGCGGAGGTTGAGTGTACTCCGGGTTTATGCGTCGTCCTAGAAAAATAGGATCAGCGTGGATTCATTCTGTAATTTGTGCTGTTTAGCGCACCATCTAATTTGAACCTGATGAAAATATGCTCATATGGCACCGTCTGTTTCACTATCGGAACATCCGCGTCCAGTGACTCGAACTTTCCCGTTGGAACCATAACCCTCCCTTGCTTCTCCTTCAACTCTCGGCATAACTCGATATCGTCAAGAAGTTGAATTCCATATGGCAAATCAGGGTCTTCGTCATCTGCATTTACGACCTTTGATGACAAGGCGGATAGAACGTCTTCCTTCAATTCGGCAACAGACTTGTCCGGAGGCGCGTCAAGTAGAAGCGTGAGCCTGTGAGTCTTGACAAGGATGGGGTACGTTTTGTACGCTCCTCGTGGTGGCTATACTTTCAAAAGAAAAGAGTCGTTGGTGATTCTCGATTCTCTGCGTACTGAGAACACGATAACACTGCATACCATGGTCTACAAAGAAAGGGATGATTGAGTAGAAATGAAAGTTCAGGCGCGCCGGGATGCGCCTTCACGCGTTGAGAGCCGTGAGACCGAGCTGCCAAATATATTCACGGTACGCTTGAGTAAGCTCCTCATCGTCAGTCCACTTCCATCATAACGACCTCAACTCTCTGACTTGTTCACACCATGGCGAACCCGCTGCAGGACCCAAGCGCGTCCAAGGCGTATATGGACCCGACACCCATGCCGGACAACGTCCCACGCGTTGCCGAGCTTGGGACAACGAGTGCTCCGCTGAAGAGCGCGGCTTTTTTCATTGGAGCGTATTGCAAGGAGTTCAACGGTACGGTCGACTCTATCTATCGGCGACGGTATATTTATGACTTACAATGGTCTGGGTTCGAAATGGGGCGTGGAATGTAGAGGATTTCATGCTTTGTAAAGCTGAAACCAACGGTCGGAATCCCGAACATTGTTTGAAGGAGGGAAGACGTGTGACACGGTGTGCACAAGACTTGTGAGTTTTTCCGAGCTAAACTCTATCTCAAATGTGCTTCGTTGACGAACGATCTTCATATTTATGCTTGCCTCGCCCACTTTTGATGTGGTTGCAGAATTACAAAGATGAGGGAGAACTGCCTGAAGGAGTTCGACTCGCATTGGGATTGTTTAGAGAAGAACAATCATGTGCGTTTTCTTTTCATCTCGCTGCCACCCTTGAGTAGTATTGAAAGATGGCTCGTGCAGGAATATTATTTGTGCCGGAAACCCGAACGAACACTAAACAAGTGCATGTTCGAGAAATTGGTGAGAGTTCTCGCTCCTCTGTGCGAAGCCTTCTCCGACGTTTTCCTGTCCATTTCCACTCCAAATCGTGCACAGGGCCTTACCAAGTCTATACCTGGGACTCCTGAAGGAAAGACACCTGTCCATCTTGTTGAAAAGCCGATATACACGTCGATTCAAAAGTAGACGTGGACACGTTAGTCACTTCAATCTATAAATTTACTTCCATCATCTCAGAACAACGACTTGTTCGAGTGCTTTCTTTCTGTCCACGTGGAGACCATTAGTTCTAGCAAGAGATGTAGGAAATGAGGACGGCACTGTTAATTGGGAACTGGGTCATATGAAGGCATATGAAAGCAAGTCGGCTTTCGACAAACTCCAAAACAATACGCGCTGTTTCAATGCAACATGTAAACACGGAACGGCGAAATGTGAGAAGTTAAGAACTGACATCCTCAAAGAGACCAACCTGGGATATATTAGTATGTAGTTCATATGGCACAATTCTTTTCTAAGACAGGATGGATGGCACAAAAAAGGGAGTATTTCTCCGCAAGACTAAACAGTGAATCAAACTACAATATAAAGCCAGCTCTCTCAACGTTCCATCTCGGCATGCTTCATTACTGTCCAGTACGATTCCAGCATCTAGCTTAAATGGGCTCTCCCGTCTCGGTATGCCGAATTGCCTTCTGGTGGGTGATCATCCACCACATCAAACGTGACTCCAGGACGACGGCGACGACGTTGCCGGGCATCCATCACATCAAACGTGACCCCAGGGCGGCGACGACGATGTCGGTCATTATCTTCAATCACATCAATATTGTCCATCCATTCACGTGTAGCTTCGATGGGATTACGGATGGCTTCAGCCTTCGATAGCAATACGGAAGCTGCATCGTCCGGAGAATAATAAGATGGTGTCGGAGAACTCGAAGCGCTGTCGACCTTTTTGAGGGATCGATGTGAATACTTCCACGGAGAAAGAACAATCAGAACACAGCTTACTGTAGTACCATCCCTAGCTTCCATGGATGCAAGAGACATTGTGCGACTTAAGGCTGGTCCTTCTCCTTCTCGGTCATCATCATGCTGATTCTGGATTGGTTCCATGAAGGACGAATTTGGGGATGGAGGACCCTGACTCGAAGTCGCGACCGAAGGATCTGACATCTGGCCTGCAGAACTGTCTGAGGAGCTTTCTTCCAAATTGTACGTCCCCGATTTTCCGTCAGTCCTGGTATCCTTGGCGGATCCAGACGTGGTATTCCTCATACCGAGCGAGAATTCGACAGATGGGACTTGATAAGCAGCCGTACCGGGTAGAGATATGGACAAGGGATGCAAAACTTGCTCACAAAAAGCAGGTACAAGGGCTGATCTTTTGCAAAACTTAAAGAGCAGCTGATCAGCCGAAGCACATTGCTCTTTGATACCCAGAACCATCGTAGTTGTTAGAGCCCGAAGTTGTGGACGTTCTGATGGGTCTGACTTCCAACATTTACTACACGATTCTTTGATTGTCGCCCAGATGATGGATTCCGCACTTTCAGTTGGGCATGGTGGAAATTCAGGCAATAACCCTTGCCCAATTTTCATGAATACTTGGAACTGATTCATATCTGCATATGGCCGACGCTTAAGGAATAGTTCCTAATACATGCATGAGTCTATTGTAGGGTCAAGAGGATGAAGATACGTACATAGACTAACATACCAAATGCCCAAATGTCTGTCTCTATGCTATGTGATCTGCCATTTGCGAGTTCCGGAGCGAAATAGGCAACTGTCCCTTTCGTAGTAGAGGTCACTCGTGCAAATGATTTGCTAGCACACATCATCCTTGAGCATCCAAAATCACAGATCACGCCCCGACCGTCCGACGCTACAACAACATTATCCTTAATAGGCGACCATCATTGGAATGGACCTGATCTCGGTCAGATTTTTTAAGAGCTCACTGATTTAATGTCTGAATGGATTGCGCCTTGACTATGAAGGTAGGCAAGACCTTCAGCAACGCTAAATATCTGCATCGTCTTTGAGAATTGAAACTTGCTGATACGGCTTTACAAACATACCAATAATAAAACCTGATTTACACTCAGATCGGAGTTCCTAGGAACGTAGTCCCATGCCGTGCCGTTATGCATCCACTCGGAGACGAGCAGAGGGTAGCCCGTTTCAGGACAGAAGGCGAAGCCAATGAGAGGCAGGATATTTGGATGGCGGAATTTAGACCACATATAAACCTCCTTTTCAAATAGCTATGTTGCAAAGCCGTCCAAATTAGTATAATCTCACTCGTAGAACAGGGAGAAAACGCACACCGTTACTACTAATCGATTCCACATGAAAGCGCAAGCGCTTTATGGCGACATCGATGTCATCAGAGACACCAGAATTGTATCTTCCCATGAAAACGTCGGAGAATGCTCCATGACCAAAAGCACGATCTTTTTTTATTGTAACCTTGCTTGACACGTCCAAGTGCCGGAGGTCTGCAAGGACGTTCTCGTCGATCGGCGGAAAGGGCAGAGGTTTCGAGACCGCGGTCATGATCCTCACTGCTAACGTGCTCCGTGTGTAGTTCCAAAGTCCTGCCGGCCGCTCTTAGTTTCGTGTTCTCAGAGTCTGAGATCAAGATGCGCGCCTATACCATGAAGTAGAGGATATTCGTCAGCGGTTCGAATATGATAGAGGGGCACTAACCCTCGAACAAGCTCTCGGATCTATCCATTCGCGCGAATCATCTGGCTTTCAAATAACCCAGCGGGCGTCTACTGAGCTTACTAGTACAGGGAATCCATTTCACCGTCCAGTATGTGCAACGTGCCGTTTAGTACGGCCTTTATTTGCCGTCCTCTGAACTTTCGAAAGCGGATACTGTTACAAGTGTCTGAGAAGGTGTATGGTAGGTGCAAGAAGCGAAAGAGCGTCGGCTACACGACGCGCTCAAATGACTTTGACCTCGAACGTCCATCGTCGTCAGCGACTTGTGCTGCAGACGTGCGTCAGTCTACGGAGACTATTGCAAACAAGTTGTCGACATCATATCAATGTGAATGCTCGAAGATCCATATACGTGTCGAAGTCTACAAATCCTTACTTCAACTTATCTTTGGAAGACTGGTGAGTATGTTGCTCTTATGAGACGCAGCCCGAGGCCCCGTTGATGCATGTCAAGTTCTAATTTACGTTCGTCATTTGCAGGCTATTCCGGGACAAGGATCAGAAAAAACCTCTACTACTCGTGTATCGTAATGATCCGTGCGTTGTCATAGGCAGGAATCAAAATCCATGGAAGGAAGTCAACCTGCAGCTTGCCCGACTACGGAGCGTACCTTTCATACGACGGCGAAGCGGGGGCGGAACGGTTTACCATGTACGTACCTTGACGATTATTGAAATACATTTGGGTATAACATGTAGACGCTCTTTTTCAGGATCTTGGGAACACCAATTACTCAATTCACCTGCCGCGGACTGCCTTTGACCGGAACGAAACAGCACAGGTCGTTGTTCGTGCCGTGCGTTCCCTCGATGTAGACGCCTACGTGAACGACCGTAATGATGTCTGCGTTGATGGTTATAAGATATGTTCAACGGTTCGAGACTTCCCTGGATTGGCATTGTATACTTATCACGCATTTGATGCTGCACCTCTCAGGCTCGGCCTACAAAATCGCGAACAACCGGGCATATCACCACGGAACAATGCTTATATCTACGCAACTAGATGCGCTGGGCGGGCTGTTGCATACGACGAAGGTGTGTATCATATGTCGTATCTTTTCTCTGAAACGAACGGAGGAATATACGGAAGGGGCACGAAGCTGAGAATTCACCTCGCAACGATACGCCTCTAATGCTGAAGCCTGGCTTTTCCGATCATTCCGAAGACGGAACTAACATAAATTATTCATCTTTATATCTAGGAGACGATGATCACCAAAGGTGTAGCATCCGTGCCCTCGCCAGTGCAAAATCTCAAACGCATCAACCCTGCTATCACTCACGAGAGGTTCGTGGAAGCCATGGTCAGGGCGTTTCAGGACAAATACAATATTCACGAAGAAGTATGTGCTCGCCCTTGTACTTTTCAATTGTTCTCCCAGCTCTCGAATTTCTTCCACTATTCCGCTATTCCACATTTTGCAATCGTTTCACTCCCCGACCCGCGCCGCAGCGGGCTCGTCGAACATAGCTGACACGCGTCCGGACCTTACAGCCACTGATCGTTGATGAAGACGACGAACACAAACGTATCCCGACGATCAGTGACGGAATGGAGGAACTGAAGGTAAGCACCGAATTCAATTGATTCGCTAGCCCCTCAGTTGCTCCCGTGAAGTTTGAGCTTAACCCCGCCGCTTAGAGCTGGGAATGGATGTTCGGGCAAACGCCGGAATTCACGTACACGGTATCACACATGTTCGAATGGGGCGGAGCAGTAAGCTATTTTATATCTTACGAACATTGCGAGACTCGGAGCTGATTATGGGTTCTGGCATACCCTAAGACGGCTGAAATCAGTTCGAAACATGGCATTATTGTCTTTTGCAAAATATCCTGCGATGGAATTGACGCAAATTATCTTCAAAGTATCGACCAGTCCATCACAGGCGCGAGATACGGGTTTCTGGGTGACCCACCAACGCTAACATCGGAGCCAACCACCGACGAGCAGGGTTTGAGACGGAATAAAATTTGGAATTGGATCAGGGGAGAAAGCTTGTCGTGATGCTGATGCACTTGACCTTGTATCATTCCTAGGACTCCTAGAGCTTGGATTTGACTTTGCGTCTGACTTATTGCCGTGCCATCGATCTGATGAGATGATAGATAGTTGGTGGAAGGAACAAGGAGACCAATGTTGAAATCATTTTCTCATTGGTGGGTTTCACGATGATTGTGAGGGTCAGAATGATGGCGCAGTCGACTGTGCGAATGTGTGTATTGTACTGCACGAAACAAAAGACAAAGCGGAGTGACCAATGGTCGACATCATCTATCACTGCGTCTTCTCAGCGTACCATGCGCTATTTGTTGCAAATTCCTCTGGCGCAACAGGGTCCGTCTGAGAACATTTGAAAAAAAGAGAACGAAAACAAGGAAAGACAGCAAGTGTTAGACATGAGAGCTGAACAACGCAGACATTGCAACGCACCCTCTGGCCCCTCCGATGACCCGTCAGACGCCTGTCCCTTTCTAACATCATTTCCTCCCAGTTATCTATCTTATACCGCGGGGGCTGAAACATTCATGTGCAGTGAGCAAGATTCTTGAGTTATCGTATATTGTATTCTGAAGATCGAACGGCGTGACACACCTTTCCAAGGTTTTGGGCCCGTTGAGAAACGTTGAATAACGTTCCGGCGGCAGCGAACATGCCCGTCAAAAGGCCTGTAAAAGTTCATGAGCTCCAGCATGAAGTATTAGTAGTCATATGGTGCGTACCGAAAGGTACGAGAGCCTCCCAGGGAACAGGCATGGTTGTCGAGAGTCAAGGGAGTCCGAGTCGTTTGATTGATTTAATTGAGTCGCGAACGGTGACTGACTGTGATGCTTATGTAATACGTTTATTGACTAAAAGCTTTTCTATTAATAGGCATTTAGATTAAAAAACGAACATTTACAAACTCGAATTCTACGTTTAAGAGACTATGTACGTACGAGGCTAATTACTATCCAGTTCCACGAATCTATCAATACACGAACAATTAGGGGGAGGAGGGATGATTAGAAGAGACTAGTATGGAACAAAGGAGGCACTACTAGTATGTGTATCAGAATAAGAGAAGAAAGATAGAGAAAGCTATAAAGATGTTATGACAGAACAGACGACTTCTAATGCAGTGCTAGCCTTCGAAGTATTAATAAATAGTGGTGGCAGATAAAACTGAGGATGAGGGGGGTTCGTGTTGAGATGAGCGACTGCTGCTTTGACGGCGAAGATAATCAGCTGCGGTGAGGTCCGGAAAGATAGATGCTGGCCTGGCAGTTTGGACAAACGCAAGTCGATACGTTGTTCTCAAAGGGACGAGGCTCGTGAACCACATTTTGGGGAAGGGGACCCCATCGAAACATCCAGATAACGCCATAAGGCGGTTGATATTGAGCAATTGTCGGGTGTCTGTCAAGACGGATGTGCAAATTGCAGCGACAATCGAAACGGGGAAGCTCATGGAGGCCGCAATTAATTCGAAAATGCACTCGTTGTCCTTGCGCATATAGATCGACATGCCAGACTGCCTGTTCGCTATTAGGATGCGGATGTTGTGCCCCCATGGCTCCCGGGTTGGGCCAGCTGCCTCCGCTTGTCGGCGCGGGTGGTTGTGAAGGTTGCGTCGGGGAATGTTGAGGTACATTTCTTCCCGAGGAATCGGGGTTCTGCTTGAACGTTGTCATCTAAAATTCAAGGTTAGTGAGGATTGAAGCCAACCATCAGGTGCCCAAAGAACAACCCACGAATTCATCGTAAGGAGTCGGGTCTGGTTTCCTTGGCATATTTGGATAAACAATGAGTTCAAAAACCAAGGAGATTTATAGAGCAGAGAGAAGTGTAGATGGGCGCAAACCGCTAGGAAACTTGGTGTTGAGGAGTATCTTGGATGAGGGAGTGTTGGGTGATGGAGACTTGACACAAATTCGCAGCTGTATTTATTCTCCAGCTCCGAGAGCATACCGAAGAGGCGTAGGAGCCTCATCGCGGGCTATGCAGAGGCTGCTCCCCTCCCTGCCACCAAGTCGTTCGTCCAAAGCCCAAAATCCGGTGAGATCAAGTCGCAGGACTCGGACAGGTGCGATGAATGGGACTGAGGGAGAGCATAGATTCTTGGAGGTAGTGACATAGATGTGACATGCGCAAAAGTGACGGCGCACCCACGCTTGGGCCATAGATACTCATAAGTCGAAAAAAGAGCACAGGTCTGTCGAGCTGGACAGCAAGCCATGAAAATAAAGGCGCACGCGTCAGCCTCGAGGATGAATGAGTCCGACGGGCCATAGCTCACCAAAAGTTAGTTTCTTTCAACGCGATTCGTTGGGCAGTGACAGTCGCCGACTGAGTTTTGCCACCAACTCTGTTTTGAAGACGACCAAACGTTTGCAACGACTGCACGGGGAAATTGATATATCCAGCCCTTTTGATGTTGCTGATTCAGCCACAAGAGAAAACAAGAGCGCAACCGGAGTGTCCAATCCGTCGGTCAGAGGCTACATGCAACTTCAATCCCGTTCATCTGGTACTTCACATGAGATAACACCAGTGGAATAACGTTTCAAGACTCGTGTTATCGCGGAAACTGAGTAGCCTTGCAAAATAAATCTAATGTCATGCATTTCTCAAGCAGTTGAGCATGGAAAATGGTGATGGTGGGTCAAGTCTGCAATAGTGATACGTATCAACTGTTTCAGTTGAATTAGTTGAATTGAGTTCAAAAGACACGTGATGCTGTCGATCCGGAGTTGCCTCGACTCGAGTCCATCACCAGCTCGCACCTCTCCACCACCAGACAACTTCTCAGCGACGGCGACGACGCCGAACAACCGTGGCTATAACAAGAATTTGACTTTGACACGAAAACGAAGAGCATCTCCTAGGTAGTATGCCCAAGATTCGAACGACAAGAACGAAGAGGCCACCGGAAGGGTATGAAGAGATCGAAGGAGTACGTGGCTCGGTTCACTATCTTATTTGTTGATCTGTTTCCTCGTCTCGTTTCCTTGAGACCAGTCGCACCCAATTCTCAGTCTCAGTTTGATATATGACGTGGCTTGGGTTTTCGCATTGCTTGTATGAGATAGAGGGGCAAAGCGCGGGTTGACAAAGCTTCGTCTCCTTTGTAATTAGGTTCTCGATGATCTTGCGAAGAAGATGCGAGATGCCGAGAACGAATCCCACGAAGGAAAACGTAAAACCGAATCTCTCTGGCCAATTATGCGCCTGAACCACCAGCGCTCCCGTTATGTCTATGAACTTCGTTATATCCGCAAAGTTATCTCTCCGGAGCTGTACGAGTGGTTGTTGAAACAAGGTTTCGCGGATGCAAAGTCAGTTATATTACCGAGCTTTCCAGTCATCTTTCTGATTGATGTATTCAGCTTGATAGCAAAATGGAAGAAACCAGGGTACGAGAAGTTGTGCTGCGTTCGCTGTATTCAAACCGGTGTACGTGATGTGTTCTTCAAAGTGTTTCAAAAGGCCAGCATCCTTGCTTACTCTTATTGCAGGGGATGAACTATCAAGGCTCTGCTTGCATCTGTCGAGTCCCAAAAGCTGCTGTCAAAGAAGGCACGGTTGTGCAATGCACTCACTGCGGCAAGTTCTTTAGTGGCACGTATACGTCTCCAGGTCAACTCAATTCTCTATAGGTTGCAGGGGCTGTAGTTCCGAGTCTTAAACGTATCTCATCTCGCACCCAAGGCTCGGAGAATCAAGCTCACTTCAATTTATCTCTTTCAAATGTTGTCATCGCGATCAAGGCAGTGTTAGACTTTTTCGTTTTTCGTAATGTCAAACGAATCAAGCATTAAGGATTGAATGTTTTTGATGATTTGGGTCGTTCAAGGTCGAGGACCGGTGGACATTAGGTACATCTGGGCAACCGCAGGCTGCTATACTGCTTATTTTCTTTCTTTCTTCTGTCTCTGTTTTAACATAATCTTCCTCATTTGAGCGTATGTATTTTTTTTCTGGACTTCTTATAAATTGCACTCTAAACAGTTTTTCGGGACCCCTAGAATGCAGTGGATGTTTGCATGAAGCGTCTTTTATCGACCATACCTTGAAATGTATGTGAAGCATTCCCATACGGTCCTAATTAATGACACTCGATACGATTCCTTGGGATGTAGCTCAGCGCACGAATACTCACAACTGATATGCAAATAACATTCTTCGAAGGAATTGGTGCTTCAACAAAGTTCTTCTCAAGAGCATAAATGGCAAATAATCTGCAATTGCTGGGCACCACCATCAGACTCCGAGAAAATAGAAACTCAACTGAGCAGGTAGTCGGAAAGTTTGTCTGTGAGCGCCCCGCTGGTGACTGCGGAGGGGTCGTAGAAGAGACGGAATAGCTAAGAGGCACTATACACGAGTTCAAGTAGGAAGAACGAAGAGCAAGAGAGCGGCTCCGTCCGAGAGCCGAGTCGAAGGTTAAGGCGCTCACATAACAGGGTGCCTATCCCGGATTTACTGCAATAAAAAAAAACCGGTCCTCGACAGAGGTCGGAACCGAACTTCCCACTGGCGCTTAAACGCTATAGGCGCCTTCAAAAATCCATATTCAAGCGCACGAGTATTCACCGCTTTCCACATTTCTCGGGACGGAAAAAACGTGCTTCAGGCGTGTGCGTGTCCGGTGTGTTGAAGTCCCTAACCCACGATGCTGTACGCACATCATTTTTTCTTAGCTCTGAAGTAGACGCTAGTATCAGCAACGGCGAGGACGACTCTACGGAAAGTCGAGGTGAAAGTTCCAAGCGAGTGCTCTCTTGGTGTGCATAGGTGTTTGGGCCCTATTTCCTGAATTGGATTGAAGTCGAAGTGGGTCCGGTATTTTCTCCGGATAAGAGATGCTGTGATTGTATACGGCTGTTGGTGCTTCACCGCAATCCCACTCGAAATTTCTGGTGGTATGGAAAAATAACTGGGTAGGAAGGGGAAGGGGAAGCTTCCTCTGCGGGGGATTGATAGCCACATTCTCACGCTCTTTGACGAACCCTCCCGATTGACTCGGTACTCGGTAACTGCTCAATCGACTCTCCGTCGCACCCGATGAATCTTACCATGACGATCCCTAGATCGTCAAGTCCTGCCACCTGATATGATCTTGACCGACTTATCACTCGCGTTGATCGAAGAGAAGCGCTGAGCTATTCATGTTTGAGCGTTGTAATCAGCTTGCTAGTCACTGGCATAGTGTCCGTGGGCGACGATTGTCTGCGTTTCATACCGTGCCAACATCATGTCCGTACCAACTTGATGTATGATGATCACAATACCACTTCTGATCATCTAGGCATTACCAATGTGCCTCTGTTGCTCTTAGAGAGATGCATCTTCACCGCTGGAGTTTTGGGGCGGCGAAGCTGTGTTTCGAGCTGCACTGATGGTAGTTCAATGTTTCATCCGGGCAGCCGGGAATGGTACTTGGGTCGATAGGTTCCCAGTATAATGCGGTTGGGTCTATGGTGCGTGTAATTCGATATTTGTCGAGAAAAAACTTCAGCAAGTTTATATTGTTTTGATTGCAGGTCTTCTGTGCACAATACTTCCGCCGCCATCAACGAAGTTCAGCTTATACGCGCAATGCTAATTAGGTGCTACGATAGCTCGAATGCAGAACGAGTCGTTTAATGTGTGTACTAAAAATTACGACGAACTATGGCCATCGCCTGCCTTGGAACCCTCGACACTCTTATTCCTCTTACTTAACTGGGTTCCACTGGCTTCGACCGCTTCTGCTTGAACCTTCCGCTTCCTATCAGTCCGTTCCTTTATTTGCGCCTGTGTACCCCCCTTTCTCCCAGGCTGTGGCGTACCATCCACTTTGACGCAGTAGAAAAGTTCGGTCTTGTTCAATTTATCTTCGAGACTAGCAAGCTTCGTCCAGCCCCCCCGAATTTCTTCTGTGGACTTTCGCAGGTCGTATATCGTTCCAAATGAGAGACGGTGCTTAGAAGGAAGATACTGGTGTACTTGGGCAGTGAGGGAGTCCACGCTGTCTTGTGATCCATCATCGAGACCAAGGAGCGCCTGGACGAGATTGTTCTTTGCTATGTGGTCCCCAGCCCATTCGTAAGCTTTGACCCAGCCTGAAGCAGCGAGCGAATATTCTAGCGCTTTATATACGTCCTCCTTGGCTTTCTCAAAGTAGCGTCTAACCCGCTTCCTTACTTTGTCCAGCATATACTTAGAAATAACGAGGCTTTCCTGCTTTGAGTAAAAACCCAAGAACTGTTCAATAAACAAGGTACCGATCTCAACATGAAACTGTTTGAGCTCGAGTTGGACAGAAGCCTGTGTCTCTTCAGATGCTCCTGACAATTTGAGTGCGGCGGAGTAAGGAGAGAACCTGTTGTTGAGCTCGGTTTTATGCTTTATAAGGGTCCTCCATGGTATCGTATAAAAATTGCCGTCGGGACCCTGTTTTACTACATCGTCCATGTGTTTGCGACATGTCGTGATGGCTTCCTCCTTGACCTGTCGGCTCCGTTCGACATCGACCATTTCTTCATTGATGTAGCTATCTCGTGCGAAGTCGCTTTCTGTATGCGCGTGAGACATTGCGTGTCTACCAAGAGCGCTTTTGCGGGGGCAAAGGCGATTTTTCGAGGGTGAGGGTGAGGGAATAGCGGGAATGAGAAGTTAAACGCAAAGTTTGTATTTCCCTGTGTATGCGGACTGTCAGGTAGAGCAATAAGTTCATCCGTAGCAAACTTGTTTTTCCGTCTGAGGATGCAAACGGAAGCATTTGAGTATGCAAAGCGAAAGTAGATATGCACGGAAACTTGCCTTCATTCAGTCGTAATCTTTCATTGGTATCTTGTTTTTCTCTAGGTTACGCCCACTTTGCAGCTGCTTGGGGCCATTTAACGTCCGCTCATCATACCTCGTAGGGGTTCTAATGATAATGGAACTGGAATTGGAAATTTCATTTGGGAGGGAGTTAAAGAGAATGCCTGATTAGTATAATGCATCGAGACCAGCGCAAGAAAGTTAGTCTCCTTCCCTTGATGTGGGCTATGGATACGCCAATTTGTAAAGAAAGTAATCTTCATACCTCGCATTTCTTGGATTCTTTTACTAATCTTCTCAGGTGATCCTCCCATAGAGGTAATTTGCTCATACCAACGCAAACTTGCATCTTGCGCTACTTGCCTTGCCAGGCAGCCACGCTCATGTGCGTATCTGTCAAAGTCAATGAGTGGTTCTGAGAGAGACGAGACGGCGTTATTGTGGGCCTGTTTCCTCTTTTCTAGGTTTACGAGCTCTTCCTGCCACATGTCTCCATGTACGCCCTTTAAGTTCCCAGCAAGGCGCTTCACATTACCTTTCTTTTGCAGATGTTAAGAGAAATGCCTTGATGTCGCGGTCGTCCACGAGCCCTGCCTCTTTAGGAGTCTGCTTTGCTTCGATGCGTAGCTGCTCTATCTCTAGGTACTTTTAATACTGGGCCGACCTAATACGCTTACCTGAACACAATGCTGAGAGGGTTTGAAACCGGTGGAAGAAGAGGTCGTTGAAATAGGGTTAGTGGCACTACTGCTTATTAAGGACGTATCCATAGTTTGGATCAACCTGCAATGTGCATCTTGGTCCTGTCGACACAACGTATCGCTATTATTTTGGATCCTTTGAGGAACGTGGAAGTCTTTCCATCCTAGATGACTGTGGTCGTAAGAGACAGCAGCTGCATGAAGTTAGACCGACTCTGTCAGCTACGATTTGGGAAAAGTTTGAGGGTTCTCACCAGAAACTTGTCAAGATTGGCATTCGAGTCTCGGCGTGTTAAAGTAAATCTGGATGAGAGACAACAGAATTCACCAGACATGATGAAGATATTTCATGCGACTACTTTAACTTCTTCTCGACAAGACGGAACTGATGGTAATTCCAGCGGCTATGCCATCTTCACCTATCATCTGGGGCACGTTTAGGTCATGACTGAACATATATTGGTGTGTAAAAGCGGAGAAGGGAAGGATTGAATGTGAGTCCATAGTAAGGAATGGCCAGGAAGATCTGGCCCAAACTCCTTCTTCGACTACGAGAGTCCTAAGACTTCTTATTATCCAAGCATCAAGGCGGAACAAGAACAGTCAGCGCCTTGATTAACAATCAGCTCGAGAAGTTAGCTTTGAACCCACTCACCCAGCGTGAATTTTCGGATGTTTCGGCAGGTGACTGAATGGAAACCAACACTTGGCACCAACTCGGTCATACTCCCACCAATCCCTCGCATCCGAAAGCGCACAATGAAAACAGGTAGGTGTATCGATCCCGCCATCGAACATCTACTAGGAGAACCGAATCCTTGACTCCGGGTATGTAGGTACGACTGAGAAGCGGGCCCGAGTGGAGTATAGACTAGCCTCGGAGATGTGGGGGATAGAAACACCGTCCTTGAGTCTGTGTGATCGGAAGTAGCTTGATAACCTTTGCAAATACACATACCGAAAAACATACTGGTAGTGATTTTTTTTTCAGCCGAGGGGGCAACGAGAGAGATCATGGGTCTTTGTACCATTGTCTTCTATGGGCGAGACCGATCACTTCTGAAGGGACCTTTTTCTAGAAGTTGCCGAAAATTCTGTGAATAGGATACATCCGCGGACTTGTCCGCGTTTCATAGGCTCCTTGTTATTATCAGGTAGTACAACAGACCGACCTTATCCAAGGGGGGTAAATCGATGCTATTCCTGGAGAGATAAAGATGAGTACATGTGATAGAGTCACATAGATATGAGAAGGGAAGATACAGTTGTTGAAGATATGATAGGGTGTCCGATTACTGTGTCTCATAGACATTGGAAAGACTCTCATGAATGGGGGAGAAGGGGAACCAGGAATACGGGGACGAGACCGCTGTTGTGGCTTGAACGCAGGAAAAGCGTCCGCTGAGTTTTCGGACATCGTCGTTCACTTTCAAGCCTTGTTCAACGCTTTGACTCCAGAATTCAATTTTGATCTCCTTGAACTGCAGACGTCGATTTCCTGCCTAGAAAAGAAATTTACGGAGAAAAGCGAAAGGGAAAGTCGAACAAGTTGAAAAAATAGTCGAGAATTTGTGGGTTAGAGTTGCCATAAAAGGAGTAAGCTTTTGTAATAGTTCGGCACAACTCGGCACGTGCATAAGCAAACTGTGTGGATGGACGCAAGGCGCTCTAAACAGCTTCTTACCTTTTCTATGACTCCTCATCCACATCTTGTCTTCAACCACCATCTTCAAGCACCCTTGGCTTGCCGTTCAAGCAGTTGACGGCGACGAACGAGCTCTGTCGACGTCGGCAATCCGTTCTCTGTGCTCATCTTGGCGAGGCCCACAACTCCGGGTCTGCTATCCATAAGTACGGGTCAGGCTCAGCAACGTGAGAAGGTGTTCCAGCATCCCCTCCGTCGGTCGTCCTTCCTCCTCCATTCTCCTCTTCTCCCTAGGCAATTCTCCCGTCTCTTCTGTTTAAGACCGCCATCTTGTCTTAGCTTTAGGCCCTTTTACCCCTTTGCTCTCAAGCTCATCTAGCTCCTGGCTTTTTCGCCTTGGGATCCAACCTCTTACAGCCTGAACAGTATCAAGTCAAAGCACATCATGATTCAGGTCACAAATGCGCGCCGCCCTAGCGCAACTGCCGTCACGGTCAGACGTGAGCCTGTTGCTGGCTCATCTGAAGGAGCGGACCAAATCTGGGGTTCTTGGTACAATGACAAGTATGCACAGCTCTTGATTTACGTCGACCGATGGCTCACTTTCGGGTCCGCACAGATACTATTCCTTAGAGATCGTTCAGCACCCGATACGAGCGCGAATGTGTGGATTTGGGGATAAGGTCTGCTGTATCCTCTAGCATGTGCTATTTGTTAATCACCATTTTTTGAATAGGATCGGAGACCTTTAGCACCTGCTGCAGTGGCCAAAATGAATGTTACACGAGCGGATAATTCAACAATCAGCGTAGAGTAAGGCGTTGCTTTCGTATCATTTTAAATCCAAGATTTACCGACAAACGTTTTCCAGCGACATCGATCCAGCATTTTTTGTGGTTACTGTGGACCTCTGGTCCTCTGACGGTAAACAGGAGATGAATCTAGTCCTTCATCCTTCCGCTGCGGAACGGTACATCCCAACACATGTCACAAAATCGCGACGACGTGGGAACAATTCTGGTACTTCTTCGTCTACGGCTGCCCCAGAACCCCCGGTGAGCTTATTACAGTTGGCAAGGCTTGTTATATTGACTCAATATCTGACGGAATTCTGATCCCGCAACCTCCCCTCCTCTCTATTCAATATAATTTTCATTCACCTGAACATTGTTTCGTGATCGCGATATTCTTAATCTGAAACCGTATCGACAATAAGACCCCATTACAGGCACTTCCGCCACCAGGCGCATCGTATTCCCACTCCCAGAATCAACCCCCATATCCAACTTATCCCTCCGTCCCTCCAGATGTAAATGCGCCCCCTCCGTTTGTGCCAGGTCAACCGCCCTACTATACCGAGCACCCGCCCTGGGGATACCCACCGTATCCTCCTTATCCACCTACTGCCTATCCAGGGTATCCTCCTCCACCTATCCAACCTCCGCCTCCGCCTTGGACCAGAACCGATTCATCACGCAGTGAACCATCGTCAGTGACCGCGCCGACAGACTCAGAAAGAACGCCCGTCCCCCCATTTGGTGCGCCTTACCGTCATCCTCCGCCACCGGCAGATGGTAGCCAACTATATGCCATTCAGCCTTATGGTCCTCCCCATCCCAGTCATTCTCCATACGGTCCAGCTCCCCCTCCACCACCCTCCTCTGTGCCCCCGCCGCCTGCTCTGAACTCTGACGGTTCAAGCTCGAGGACTTCAGCGAACAAGCCCTCAACAAGTTCAGCGTCATCAAGCTCAAGGACAGCGAACACATCGAGCCCTGCGCCGACAGCGATGTCGTTGCCGCGTCACTCGTATACACGTACTCTTGTCGGACCTTTGTGCGCAAACGCTCAACGACTAAATGACGAGCATAGAAAACCGGGAATATTTTTCTTGTTCCAGGACCTTTCAATCCGCACAGAAGGGACATTCCGACTAAGACTACGACTAATGAATGTTGGCGTGTAAGTCCTTCTTGTCATTATCATACCTTCAATCGGTCTTCGCAGCCTCGATTTCCTAGCAGGCAGGAGACCGTTTAATTCTATGCATCCTGCTGATCATTTCGCGGACCTGACGTCCGTTCCATCCGAATAGCTTCCCCTCCCCCGAACCGGGCGCAAACCGCGTCATGACGACGACCTCGCCCATTCTCGCCCAGAGCTTCACCGAGTCCTTCACGGTCTACTCGGCGAAGCGTTTCCCTGGTGTCCCAGGTGCGTTGCCTTCCCTTTCATCGTTCAACCCCACCGCCTGCAGCTGCGGCTGGGCCAGTATCCGAGATCACCGAAAAGCAACGACGGTAGACGAGGTTAAAATGCTAACCCCATCGTCGCTGCCTTCCTTTCGTTGCTGACCGAGTGGTGTCGCCTTCCACCTCCTTCGATGCGCCATTAGGCTTCGATATCGTTTGTTTTTGACTCTATTGTTTGCGTTGGTATAGATACAACGGCGCTGTCGATCGCGTTTGGTAACCAAGGTCAAAAGCTTCCTTTGGTGAGTCGCCCTCGTCTTGATTTTCGACCGTCTCAGCTTCCTTTGCCACTCTTCCGCGTAACCAGTCGATCCCCTTGTCGCTGTCTTCCTGCACTTCTTCGTCGTTCCGTCCGCGTTACCTCTTTCATACGATACTGACGTAGTGCCACGTTTTACCCTCTTTTCGCTTTTCTAGCGCAATCGCCATGGAACACGGAGTGCTGCAGCAGGCCGGCGGCGACGTCGGGACGAGTCGGACTCGGAAGCAGAGTCGGATTGACGACATATTAGTTCGTTTCAGACTCGAGTAGTGCTCAGTATTGGCTTTTCTATTTTAATTCAGCAGTCACTTGTCGCTTTGCTCTGGATTTGTATTCCTTTCTCTTTCCTTTCGATATAGCCAGAGCGTAAAGCACCTAATATTTGTCGTCTTCGTCTTCTCGCCGATTTTGCTTTATAACTCTTATTATCTTCGTCAGCTTTAGATGGATGGACGTGCACGTATTGTCTCTTAAGTTTCACCATCTTTCTGCCGTTTCTTTTCGGAAGGGGCTTTCTTCATGTAACATTCAAACTTCCACTTCTGGTCTCTTGTGCCATTTTTTTTGGAGAGCTAGTCTCACGGGCGTCTTGTAGCGTGATGGACATGCAATGTACAATGCAGCGTTGGTTGATCAGTAAAAAAAGAATTGTAGCGTATAAGCACGGAGCACGAGGCAATGAAGATGATTCCAGCGCTTGCATTAAAATAAGTAAAGAGAAAGAGTCAACTCGAAAAGCGATCGTTTTAGTATGTATTCGTCTCCTACCCTCCATCCTTTCTGCAATCCGCTCTACTCCTTCTAACCAGTTCGATTCTCACCATGGCCACGGCCGCTCTCTGCCGCCTGCTCTCGCTCCTCATCCTGTACCCAACGTTCGATCTTGCTGATCGTCCCGGGATACTTAGCCATGATTTCATGGAACATCTGGTGTGCGGCAGTACGTTCATCTTCCGAATGAGCCACCTCCTGCACCCTATCACCATCACCATCCATTTCGTCCTCGTTTCTGAGACTTTTTGATTCCCGCCGGTCCGAGAACTTCTTCTCTGCCTTAGTGGCTCTTACAAGCCTCCCGGACTCCAACATCGCCAGCACACCCGCCAAGACCCTACACGTCGCCGAGTGTACATTCCACACGGTCCACTCCGGCGAAATTTGCTGAAGTACCTGCAAGTCGTGCACGTAGTCTTCATTGTCTAAAGCCACTGCGTCGGCGCCGAATCTTCTCCGAATGAGCTCGACAAGGACATCTCGTTTCTTCTTCGTGCGCGCCACGGGGGCGATGAAGGGCTCGGCTTCGGCTTCGGTAGTGTCTTCGGGGTCGTCATACAAGAGGGGAGAGCTGACGTTCGTCTTGCGTGAGCGTACGATGGACCGGGATTGAGCGTTATATGGTAGAATAACCTTCTCCACCACCTCGAAAGCACGATGAGGTTCGCCTGCGCGTACTAATGCAACGGCAAGATGATTCCAATTATGCGCATCGAACTGGAATCCCCGATCACGCAATGAGTTCCAGGTGTGCGCGATCTCGACGTGGAGACCTGCACTGGAGAGGGTGTCGATGTAGATGGATAGAGCGATACAGAGGGTGTCGGATCGGCGACGGGTTCGGAAGAACTCAGATTGGTATTCGTTTGGGTCGAGGAGCTGATCGACTTCGTCTGTACGCTTGATGGCAAGTTCGACAATCTTGGACCAAATTCGGTGTGCGCCTTCGATGTCGCCTACCCGGCGGTACGCCTCCAGCATTAGTCCGAGGGCATTGACAGAGGGTTCACCTTCCTTTGCGAGTAAGTCGGCATACATACTTTCTGCGGCTTCTACGTCATTCAATTTAGCGTGCGCATCCAGAAGGGGAGCATACAGCATTGTGAGGGAGCTGTCGCGGCCTGATTGCTGGACTTCCCATGAATGTCGACCTTTCACCGGCTCAACGAGAGTCTTGAGGAAGTTCTTCGCAATCTTGAGATTGTCCGGGAAGGAAACATTCGAATACGATTTGAGAATGGAAGCGAAGGTATATGCCGTCGGCGATAGCCCACGTCTACACATATCGGCATAGATTTCGCGTGCCTGTACTTTGTTTCCTAGGCGCAGGTACCCTGCCATGATGATGGTGAGGACCTCGACTGTCACTTGTACATCTGTAGTCCAGGTCTTTGATCGTGTCTCCAATTCCGCGAATAATCGCGAAGCCACGTCCATGCGATTGGACTGGCAGGCGGATTGTATCAAAAGAGCGAAGGTACGGTTCGTTGGGCGAAGACCAGCTAACTCCAAGCGACGGAAGAGCTTCGACACTACTGTCAATGGCGCTCCAATCAAGACATATGCCTTGAGTAAGGTATTGAAGACTTCTATTCCAAGTGCCTCCTCTTTAATTGAAGACTCAGTGAGGTAGTCAAAAACACGGATGACGCCTTTCCATGATCCGGCTTCGACGTGAGCATTCATGAGGGTCGTTATTGCCATCCGATCGGGGATTATGTTCTCACGCGTCATTCGTTTGAACAACGCCTCTGCCCCGAGAATGTCCCGCCGGCGAGCCAGTATCTTGAGTATAGTCGTATAAGCGCGAACGTTCGGCTGAATGCTTGCATCTCGCATCTGATCCAAGGTCCTGTTTATGCCAGAGAGATCCCCACGCTGAGCGAACCCCTTGAGGAAAGTGTTGAAGAGAACTGCATCGGGTTTCAACTTCCGAGATAATAAATGGCCGAGCCACCTCTTACTTCCATCGAAGTCATTAGAAACAGTAAATGCGTGAATGACCACACTAAAGTGCTGAAGCGTCGGTATACTACGGTTGCTGGTTGCGCCTGAAAAATTCGCTTTTTCAGGTTCGCCGAAGAAATGGTGGAAAAGCTTGACCACAGAATCAGTATCACCTGATACGGCATGGGCATGCATGAATAACGCCATGTCTTGGCCAGAGATGTCCTGCGGAGGAATGCGTCCGAAAAACCCTGCAGCTTCTTTCATGGATCCTTGATGAGCATGTGCACGCAAGCACGCGCGATTGAACGACAGCTCCTCCTCCTGCGATGCTCGTATAAGCGTTTGCATCACCTTGATCAGATCGTTCGCCTTCTCGAACTGCTTGATGCCAGTAAAGGCGTGGATGAGGGCGTGTCGAGAGGCGAAGGGAAGTTGAGATTGCAACTCTATAAACCAATCGTACACGATTTGAGCTTCTCCGGGGAGTTCTGCCTGGCATAGGCGGTGTATTGCTTCCGAACCGAGTGCCGTAAAAGCCTCGCCACCATAAGCTGTCCGAAACGACGACAAGAACTGTATAGGTGATTCCATTCGTCTAAGAATAGCTATCAGTTCGAGAACGCAGGGGAATCGATACGTGAGTTCGCTTTCATTTGTCCTTTGCTTCCAGGGGCCATCGAATAGCTCCATGTAAAATGACATCGCTTGTGAAGGTGAGCCGTTTCTCAACAACGACACGAGCGTATGTCGGGAAGCGAACGCCAACCAAGAGGAGCGCGGCTTCAGGCTAGATTGTATAGAGGGGAATCGTCGAAGAGCCTCGTCATATTCTCCTCTGAGAGCCGACGCAACGATCAGCAGACAATCAATCTTTTTAAGCTCTTGGTCCATTTGTGTGTCAGGACGCTGCTGGATTTCACCAACGAGATGTTCCAGCCGATCTGCCCATAAAAGCAGATCGCCCATCGGTTGTTCAATTTTCAGCAGGAAATCTTCATTTGCCATTATTCGTTGTGCCAGGTAATAGAGTTCGGGTGTCCGTATCAATTGGATGTCGCCAACTCTTTCATACCCTTGCCATAGCCTCCCCAAATCCACGTTATGTCGATCCGTATAGAATAGGTCGTGAAAAAGAGTCAAGTGGGCATTCTGCGGAGTACTCGAAGGCTGCTGCCTCTTTGGCACGGAGGCAGAGCTGGCCACGCTTCTGCTAAACATTGTGAAGCACGGAGAAGTTCGGAAGCCGTTGAAATGACCAAGTCGATCATGAAGAGCTCTTCGAAGGCGACGCGGATGATTATGCAAGTGCAGAAGAGCAGCCGCAAAAGCTAGACCAAAGACCCTTAAGTAACAAGTCCGAAGGCTTTGGAGGGGTAAACGACACGCACTCGGTTCTGTCCTGTGAGACATGATGTTTGCCCGGCTGTACCGCCCGCCCTCATTATTACTCCAAATTTCAGGCGCTGCTTCTCGACATTTCCCTTTGCGACAGCAGCAAGTGCTCTGTTGACGACAAGGCGACACACTTTCCAGAGTGAATGTTCGAGCGACCGCTTTCAAGGTCCACTGGATGGAAGATCGTTGGCCAGCAGCATAAACCGGATTGCATGTGGCCGCAGCATGATGCATTTATCAATGTTCCGCGAGACCTTCCGCAGAAATGGCTTCTATAGCGTTAACAGTGCTTCAAACAACGATGCATAGGGGACCTGAGCGACGAGGAAGGAGGAAAGCGTCGAAACAATGACGGACGTCTACGGGCTAAGTCGTTCCGCAAAAACGCTGCTTATGTCTCACGTGACAATCACTGGTAAATATTCGGATTATTATTTCTTGGAGGTAGATAATTACTTCCTTCCTCTTCTTGTCACTTGCCACCTTTTCCTCATGCTGCATTTACCTCTATCGCACCCAGATCTTTGCGGATCATTGAGTGTCCATGCTTAGTTTTTTCATTACTTCGCAAAGGCCGGGATACTCACGAAAATGGGTACATACGGACTGGAACGTCTTGACATTGCCACCCGCTCGAAAATTCGCTCAACTCAGATTCTCACTTCCGTACCTCAAATCGTCTCAGAATTAATTCAAAACTCTCTCGATGCTGGAGCATCTACCATAGATATTGGGATCAATATTGATGACTGGTCTTGTGTCGTACGAGACGATGGGACTGGAATCACCAAATCTGGACTTGAGCAACTCGCCAGAGGAAATGAAGACGGAAGATACTGTATGTATGCAAAATCATTCTACTTCTTCTCTTGTTTGATGGTAGATTTTAGACTCATCAAAAGCGTACGATAAAAACTCACTTCAGTCCGTGAACACCTTTGGTTTCCGAGGAGAAGGTATTTCCATCTTTCTCTAGCAAACCCACGACGCTAATCATCTCCATGTAGCACTCGCCTCTGCTTCCGACCTCTGTATCCTTGAGATTTCTTCGAGGACTAAATTCGCGAAAGAGAGTTGGACGATTATCTTGAGGAGTAGTTCATGCCTGTATAACGGGCCCTCTACCCGCTGGAAGCAAGACAAACCTGGCACAGCTGTTTTAGTACGCGATGCTTTTTATAATGTGAGAGGATTGTTTCCCTTTTGGATAGCTTGTTTGATAATACGAAAAGTTGCCGGTTAGAAGAATGTCACACCCGCCGGCTAGTAGGACAATGGATCTCATACGACGAGAGATCGAAACGATCGCTCTGGTACATCCTCATATTCAATTCAAATTAAGTGATACCTCAAAATGTGGTCAAGACCGGAGTGACCGGAGCCTTATATTGTCGGTACCTAGAGCAAGTCCATTGTTTCATTTACCACCTATTAAGTGAGGCTCATATGCCAACAAGACTCCCTCTATTTTAAGTACATTTAGGCACCTATTTGGCCGGGCTCTCATAGAGGTAGTATTCGACTCATATAATGCGCTTTGTAGTAATGAACTCTCCCTCTGTTGTAGCATGTCGAAGACGTCAATGAAACCCAAGGACAGATGTCACTTCACGGATTTCTGAGTCTTGTTGGATCCCATTCGAAGGTTCGTCGGATGAGCTCCTCACTATCGACGGGCGACTTATATAAATTCAAGGCCCATCAGTTTTTATGTACGGGATTTTGCTCTATAGTCACTTGGCGAAATTGACTTGCTTTTCTGCCAGATGTCAATAGTCACATACTTGAACCGTGTACATTGCACCGTATCATTGAACAAAAGTTTACTTCGAGCAACTTTTCAAAATTAGTCAGTCATTTGCAACGTGTATTGGCTCTTGTTGAGTTTCTCTCTAGTCCATCGAAGGGGACGAGCTGGCGACAAACACTCCAGGTATTCCGGTATTCGACTGATCATTCCCCGGTAGCTCATACTGACCAACATTTCTGAAGGGTCTCACCGTTCACCACGTAAGACCGAGCGAAAGCCAATATACGTTTTAAATTTAACCATACCCACTCGGAACGTTGATAATCTAATCGCACCCTCGAAAGCTTCTATTGGATTTGAGGTGTGCCAAACAAAATACAGGATTCCGTTTTGCTTATATTGTGCAGGATCAAAACACCGTCATATCTTTCCTAGCAGATACTATCCAGAAGTTCCTTGTTCGGCACGGATTCAGCATTGTGCCGATGACTCGCACAAAGTCGCTTGCTATCGCCTCAAAGAGAAAAAGAGAGATCGATAATACTGGATTACTTTGTCATCAAGCTGTAGAGCCGATACCCAAAAGGAACAAAAGTCCTATGAAAAATCCTCAGACAAAGCGCGCAGAAGGTCCCGTGATCCAGGAAGATAATGATGCGGAAATACCATGGGTTGATCCTCTAAGTGGTAAATCCTACTTGATTGACTCGCGGACGGGAAATACGTGGACTCGAGAAACGAGCTCAGTGGGCCTCCAGCCGCGTCCGCATTCCGGCAAAGAACCAATCACCAGAACATGCCGGTATTCAACAAATGAAGAGTCTCGATGTGATAGCGAAATACCGGAATGGATTCGAAGCGCACTTGACACAAACGAGACTTTTCGCGCTTCTGAGACTGTTATGCGCCAAGTCGCTCCTCAAATTCCTTCTCGGAGAAAACCTCTTGGAACCTCTGAAGATCCAGGAGAAAGAGGAAGAATTCCATGGCAAAAGCGATTCAGCCTGACGCTCTCGGCAGGTATGGTCGGGACCAGCAATGACGCGCTAAGCCGCGCGTTCAACAAAGATAGTCTAGAAAGGGCTCGCGTCCTGGGTCAGGTCGATAACAAATTCATTGCCTGCCTCCTTGAAACGTCGAGAGACAAAGAAGATATTGAACAAGTTCAGTCGTCCATGACGAAAACGCTGGTTCTGATTGATCAGCATGCCGCGGACGAGCGGATACGAGTTGAACGGTTCCTCAAAGTACTTTGCCTAGGATTCTTGAACCAAGCTTACGGAATCGGGGTGGAGAGGCGTACTCTTGATCCTCCCATATCTGTGTTGCTATCAAAGTTAGAGAGAGATCAAATTGCACGATCAGAAAGCATCAGAATGGCATTTAAAGACTGGGGCTTCGACTTGTGCGTTGGCGAAGATAGACTTGTGGATGAAGATGAAGAGTATGGGATGATATCCGTCAAGAGCGTACCAGAAGTTGTTGCGGACAAGGTGGATCCACATTACACGCTCAAATTTATTTTACTAATAAGGATATTACAGCTTCTCGCAAAAACAAAAGCGGATCTGCGAGAAGTGATTAAAGGTTACCTTGCTCGGCTGGAAAGTGGTCACAACCATGCTGCCTCACAATTTACACCTTCTGCAAGGTCGGCCGAGAACGATAGTCTCGCATGGTTATCCGCTTTGCGACATTGTCCACGCGAGCTAGTCGAGCTCGTTAACTCAAGAGCTTGTCGAGGCGCAATTATGTTCAATGACCGGTTATCGGCGGAACAATGCAAGAGACTTGTGCAGCAGCTCGCGAGAACGGCATTTCCATTTCAATGTGCGCACGGAAGGTTCGCGAACGCTTTTCTCTTCAAGGCCACGACTAATGAGCTTCTTATAGACCCTCTGTGGTTCCTTTATTTAATACGCACGAGGCAGATACAAAGGGAGTGGAGCGCGACCGGGAGGTGAGATGGGAGGCACTTGCTGATTCATGATACATATGTATATGCAACTGGTGAGCTCATTTGAAGGTAATGGAAGGACTGGCCGGCGCTCTTGCGAGCTTTCCTTACTCTCAGTTAAGTTGATACATGTGCCAAAGAGCCTTAGATTCGTGCATACCCCCTATGATCCAAAACAAACTACACTCTCGTTGTTTGATGAACGAGTTAACATTTATAAATAATAGAAATGATCAATCCTCCCATGTCAGCTAGCGAATAAAAGGGTATCTGCAAGCTGAGGTCGCTTGCATATTATGAGACTATGTTCTAAGAAAGGGCGGCAAATCCGACTTGGCTGTTGTCGAAGTCAAATGCTAATTCAAACATGTGAGCCACGAGCAGGATTCTAAGTATTTTACGAAAGACTCACACGTATAAACGTTGCTGAGGAAGACGTCGCCCAGAATCCAGAGGTCTGAAATGTATTCATGTTAAATTCGGTATGTCGTCTTACTTGAACTTCGGAGAATAAACTTACCCTGCGAGTTGTCAGCGATAATTCCTCCTACACAGTCACTCGATCCTTTCGAAGCGGCGCCAAGATTGAAAGTTTTCGAAGAGATCGTGAATTGCTTTCCGCCTAGTGTAAGGGCGACGTTGTCGGGGACAGATGAGCATGGGAATGTATAATAGCCTTCGCCGAGCGTTTTGCTTGCATCCTCGGCGCCAGGGATGGCCCCGTAAATTGCCGCGACATTCTCTGAGTCACCGATGACGAGAGTCGTTCCAGTATCAGCGCTGGGAGTTGTCAATATCTGAAACAGGATTGGGGACTTGATTGATATAAAAAGACTCACATAGCATCAACAGCGTCAGAGAATGCGGATTGACCACCAACAGAGACGCCATCCAATTTGATTTGCCAGTAGCCCTGCTGTGTGACATCAACGGTCGTCAGATCGCCGGAGAACTTGCTGCTGTCGACTCCTCCGAGGTAGAGCTCAGAGCCCGAGTCCAGAAGGGTAAATCCGAACTGTCCTGCGGAGGTCTGTTTCTGGGCAATGAGTGTTTGGAAAACAGGCCTAAGAATCAAACAAGTTTGGTCAAATCCGACTCATGTGACACACTGGCAGATACTGGAAGGGAGATGTGCACTCACGAGCTGTTGTATTCCGAGATCTCTTGGAACGCCATTCCCATCAATCCATCAGGAGGGAAGTTGCTGCTACCGAAACCGGACGAGTATTCAGAAGCTGCCCCGAGGCGCTGAGATGTCGCCGTAAGTCCCCCTATGGATACTGTGTCTTCGAACTGTTCGCCGCTGACGGTTGACCCATCACCATACTGGAGCGAAAACTGCTGGCCTTCATCCTTCGACGTACTACTCTTCGATGAGTCGTAAGTCTTATGACCCGAGCATGTTGATCCACAATCTGTCCCAGGAAGGAAAAGATCGCTTGATCCAGTGTCAAAGTCGACTAGGGATAGTTTGGACATCAAGCAACAATCATGGCGTGAGAAATCTCATGTCAGAACCCACCAGCGAAGGTAGTAGCAGGAGTTCCAACGGAGATGGATCCTTGCCAGAGCTGGGAGTTGTCGTCTTGAAGCGCTACCGTGCCGGTATTCCGCTTTCGTGTAGTCGTCGTCAAGTTCTTGTAGTTCGGATGAACTTGACCTGTGTTTCTCTCGTAGTTCTTGAAGCCGCGCTCAATTTTCCTATGGAAATATTTATGCTAAGAACGGTTTTGTTGGACAGAGTAGACATCGATGACATACCCTCGTACTTGCTCGACGTGGGATTGCAGAGCATCGAGGTCCACAACACCATTCTTTGCAACGGTCCAACGCCTGCTCAGCGAGATCTTCGTACCTGGAGCTAGGGCAGGTGAAGCTGCGACGAAGAAGGGTAATAGTGCAAAAGATGTGGCTTGAGAGAATTTCATAGTGTTTACTGAACAACTAGAAAGGGCGACCAAGTGACTATGATGTGTGCAGGAAAGTGGACGAAGGCTCGCTACTGGTAGACGTTGCAGCTTCGAGGTCTTTATACTAAATTATATAGCTCCATTAGCACGCATTTGAGAGCAGGCGATGACAGTAAAATATCGAAGAATAACACACATAGGGTGCTGAGAGTGTGGCGCGCGGGTCGACGCCAGCTCAACCTCTTCGAGAAGCACCGGGCGAAACAGTAGGGGACTCCGAGACACCGACAATAGAGAAAGCAGAGTAACGACAGAGGATGAGAGATGAGCATGTGTCCAACTCAACTTAGGCCGTTGGTAAATGAAAGCAGTGATCCACACGTTGTCGCACTAGAGAGTTAGTGGGAATGGCGCCTATACGGTGATAGAAGCCTACCTGTCGTCAAGAGACCATATGATAAACGATCAGATCAGAGACTTGCAGAGCTATGTTATTCTGCTTTTGACACAAGGAGGCGCACTTCTTTCAAAGATAGAAGGTCTTTTCTCGTGGTGAGGCGGTTTTCTTCGCATTTGCTCCTGAACGTCCCATGCAGAACATTCGGAATACAGAGCGAGAAAACTTCCTCGGAATTAGGTCGACTCCGGAGCCTTACTTGTTTCAAGGACGTAGTTGAACTACAGCAAAGGAGAATGTCGTCGCAACGAGACATCTCCTAGGATGCGGCGATGGTGCTCCTCAGATATCTTTGTTGAGGGTGCACCTCCTATTAAGAATCCTACAAGTCCTGATCCTCCGGAGTTGAAACGGTGATTTGAGGCATGATAAACCAAGTGGATGCTCTGTATTTACCAATAGCAATGGTAAAAAAAATCATCCGAACATTATCGATGTTATGATGTTCCTCGATACTGAGGTGCTGCCTGCTTGCATACTTGTGTTCGTCAAGGTGGATGTTAATGGGAGAAGGGGCAAAGTCGTCATTACATTTTTTTTGTTATACATTTTGTATTGCATTTCCTTATCTGGAAGCATTGTATTTCAGTAGCGCGTCGCGTCTTCAAGTTGGGTTTCGGACGCAGCACAGATAACGGTCATCTTTTCCGTTCGACACCAACTCATCATGCGAAATGTCCTGGCCATAATATAGGCTAGAAGAAGCTAAAACGGCGTGCTGTCAGTGACAAGCTTCGTTGTCGTCAAGAAAGATGCTGCATAACCCGTTTTCGTCCGTCGCACCTACCCACCATAATGCGAGACCTTCGATACAGCTCCCAGGCATAGCGACATTGAACAGAGTTGGGTCGCAAAGCGAGTCATTTTCAGACTCCCGCTTGCATGGGCACATAGGTAGACAGCGCTCGGTGACGCTGCTACATGCATGTAATCCTGGACCATCAGCTTTGAGCAAAAACCAGAATGGCGATCGTTGTGTGGTCGTAGGCAATGGAAGTAAGTCTGGAGTCTCATGCACACACGAGAGACAACAAGAGATTGACCTGGACCAGCCATAAGGATCCTCAATGTTTCGGATGGGACACAGAGACCATCGTCAGAACACAAGTTTTCCCTTGGACCGGGAGGATTTAGGGTTGATGCATCCAGAAACTACTTATCTGGGAATGGCGCGAAGGTTGACAGTGCTTTGACGGACGTAGTGTGGTGTCAGAAAAGTGAGTCAAAGGTAGCTTGGTCTGATCGTGTCTGAGTTGAGACTGACTTCTCGTTGGTCGCACGCACAGCACTCGACACTAAGATCGTGACGAGTTCCCGAAATGGCGACTTGTCGTTGTGGGACATGAACCGTTCTGGTACTTTGAAATACGGTATTGTCGAAATCAAACGTACCCTCGAACAAGTGATCTTACGCGTGGTTTAGAACGAAAGACGAAAGCTCACATGCGTTCCATCAATAAACTGTCGTACTCAAACGTCATGCCCCAGCATTGTTGTTCTGGATCATCAGACGGTAACCTCAAGCTATGGGTAAGTTTGTGTCCGCCTCTGTTCAAAAAGGGGCTGCTGAAGATGTTGTGTCAAAGGATTTGAGAGATCCGACGAGGGCAGCACAGACTATCCATCACTTGGTCGAAATTCGCACCGTTTTATACTCTCCATCGGTTTCGGAACCTTTCAGCGCCGTTACTGGGCTTGAGAATGGCTCCTTATGCCGGCAGGTCATGTCGCGTTTCTTTGCATGTTCTTGCTGATGATCAAATTGCTCTGCAGCTGGGATCTCAGAGTAGGCCAAAAAGGGATACTCGAAAGAATCCCTCTTGCCCACACAGGGGCTATACTTTCTTTCGATTGGGTCGATCGGTCGGAAAGCGGTGGATGGCTTGCCAGTGCGGGCCTGGATCGAACTGTGAAGGTAATTCTCACTCTCCTTTCAAGCAGCTAACAACTCCACTGACGCCTCTCACTGGCACTTGTTTTACGACATTCTTCCACTCCTTTCATTAAGGTCTGGAATTTCAACGACACGCCCTCTCATTCATCTTCGAAGAAGCCGACTTACGTCCTACATGTCTCCAATCCTGTGCGTCGAGTGACTTGGCGTCCCGGATATGAGACAGAGCTTGCGGTAGCTTATTATAATGAATCGACATCATACAATCCCAACATCAGGTCATCTCTTTCACCTGCGGCCAAACAGGTGCCTCTACCTACTTTAGAGGGCGATGTCAGTCGGAAGTCTTTACTCAGCCCAAGTACCGCTTCCGAGGCTTTAAAGGTCCGTGCTGAAGGAGGTACCTTCCATTCTCAAGAGTACGGAACTTCAAGTGCGGTGCAATATCCGAACTCTAGGTTAGGAGATTTCATTGAAGTGTGGGATGTGAGGCGTCCTTGGATTGCTAAATGGACCATTGATGGTAGTGACGGTGAAGGCGGTGTGTCGGGTAAGGCACAGCGTGAAGTTCGTGGTCATGAAGTAGGGCTAACACTATATGTACAGACATGACTTTCGCCGACGCACACACGTTGTGGGTGCAACAAAATTCTGGAGCGTTCGTACAGATGGACATGAGGTACTGCGATAAGCCGATGGACTCTGTTCCACGACTTGCACTTACATGGTCTCCATCTGGATCGCTGACGTTCGTGAGCGACAAGCCAAAACGATGGGCTGTCCCATACGATGATGCGTAGGTACTTCATAATGAAGCATGAAGCGCAAATCTAACTGCTTATTTGAATAGAGCGCCGGATCCTAAGAATACCGAGAAAATAAAGTCTCACAAGCGTCTCGGGGACAAAGAATATGCGCCAACATCTCAGACCGCTGGGACTCTGTTTGAAGCGGTCGAAGATGATGACTGGGACGTCTTCGTAAAACTTGCTCGGGGATACAGAATTGAAGGAGCCGATAAGCCAAGTCTCTGTGGAGTGAATGCTCAAGTTCGTACCATCTACAATTATGCATTGTACTATACTTGGGTGACTGATCTGAGAAATAGGTTGCCTTTGAAGCTGGAGATGTCCATGCTGGTCAGATATGGCTCTTCCTAAGATCTCTGCTGTTGGATATCGAGAAATACCAACCGCCTTCGCCTCCACTCTCTCTCAAAGCGTCCCTTCCGGCCATGCCTCATCATTCATCATCTGCTCCCGCTGCTGTCCTGACAGCAAAGAAGTCGCCCGCTAGGCGCCCTTCGATAAGATCATCGTCATCTGATCCACTTCAAGGTGCCGGTTCTTTGAAGCGCGATGGTGAGAAGTCGGTAGATCGGGTTCGCTTAGAAGAAAAGGATTCTGGAACAGACAAACTTATACGACGACAGACTGTTAACGTGGGCTCGTTAGGGCGCCCTCACAGGCAATCTCTGCGGCAACGTAGCATCTCGAAGTCGAACGGAGACCACGATAGGTCGGTTTCAAGCGGAGCGCGGCGAATGCTTCAAGTCGGTGAAGGCGCGTTGGGCGATTCCGACTCATCCGAAACAGAGGAACCGAAGCAATCTGATGACAAACCTGATGGAAAGAAAGTACCAGAATACCTTAATAGTCCTCGACTCCAAACTCGATTGGTTTCAAGTCCAATGGTTCGAGAGGACGAATGGGCTGAGGATGAACGTGAAGAAGGTTCGGAAGAATCAACAGAGTCTTCGTCCTTATCCGACTCGGATGCGTCGGATGCGTCGACAACGGCTGCGCGATCAAGCTCACGGAAGCGGAGTGGGCGGAGTAGAAATTCGACAGTTGCGGCAATGAGTGCAGCGGCTTTCCTCCGACAATCACAAGCTATTGCCTTAGCACGCACAGATTCTTTCAGTAGTGTGCAGACTGTGACAGCTGGAGCTAGAACGTCAGCCAAAGTTCCCATCAATCATA
Source organism: Hymenochaete sp. R1 (assembly GCA_019400425.1). Lineage (NCBI taxonomy): Eukaryota > Fungi > Basidiomycota > Agaricomycetes > Hymenochaetales > Hymenochaetaceae > Hymenochaete > Hymenochaete sp. R1. The sequence goes on from JAFREE010000018.1 coordinate 202,089, forward strand.
CGCCAAAAAATGAAGCAACCGTGCATCTCGATTCTCCGCCGCAGACACCGAAAGAGGTGCGAAAGAATACTTCGCCGGCGCCTTCCAAGAAAAGCTTCAAGAGGCGCTCGCAGGTCTTTTCGTTATCTGGGACTCAAGACATTGTGCCTGTGGAGAAGGGCGGGGACGAAGACGCCGAATTTCGGTTCTTGCAATGGAATCAGATCAATATCAAAGAGGCGGAACGAAAATATCGAGCATCCGCATGGGAGGCGTTGAAGATGACCATGTGCGATATGGCTGAGAATGTATGAGTCCATTGGGATATTTCCGTTTAGTTGATAAACGAATTGCTCTTTGCAGGGAGAGATACAGCTATGTGCTGTTTTGGCTTGCATCGCTCGGACAGAACTGGAAATCCCAGCGATGAACGCACTCATGCTTATCGAGTCCTACGTCGGTGAGCCTGTCTTTTCCAAATAAATGAGTGATAGTAGTTGACAACGTCCATGCAGATATCCTCACGCGCCTTCGATTGCATAGTGTATTAGCGTACATGCGAAAGTACGTAGCAAACGCCCACATCCGCAGTGCAACGCAGGTTCAAACAACGGTGTACTCGACATGCTCAAACTGCGGAAAGTCTATGCTCGAGCCATCAAATGAAGAGTCCGAGAATAAACAACGTAAATACAACATGTGCCCAAAATGCAGATCAAAGATAGTCTGTACAATATGGTTCGTTCAGTTTGCAGTCAAGTTTCGGAGCGGTGCTCACTCTTTCTTGTTAGCCATCTTCCAGTCCATTCCTCCCTCATGGTCTGCGGTATCTGCACCCATGGAGGTCATCGGGATTGCTACCTGCGATTTTATCTCACTCGACCCATGGTCGAACTACCGACGCCATCGGCGCCAGAACACCGAGGCCGACGATCACATCGTGCACCGGAAACTCTGACCGATAATGAACTATCAAGCTCGCTGGGTGTGGAGAGCGAAGGCTCGGTCCTAGGACAAGGGCACGATCGGTCTGCGGAATCCACGAGAGTGAGGATGTCCGGGCACCCGTGCGCCGCGGGGTGTGGACATGTGTGTTGGGCGGCGAGTGAGAAAGTAGACCCGATGTGAGGTGGAACCCTGCGTTCATCGCTCCACGCGCGTTTACGGGCGGCTATCGATGAGTATTTTTATTGTCTCTATTATAAGCCTCTTTGCTTTGTTTCTAACGCAATCTGTATCCATATCATTATTGTATTGAACTTGATGTCCGATCGAATTTTTCTGTTGACTTCTGAAGATTCTCCTTGATAATTCTGCAGCATAGAGTACTCGACTTCAATTCTCGCCTGACGTGTTGGGACTAACGACTTATCTCGTGACCATACTACTTCGTTGGAGGGTGCTCGCGTTTGCATCCTACCGTTTTCCATTCAGACTCTTAGTTCCTCCCCTGAACCTCAGCCATGCATATTTTGCTTATTCTTCAAAGGTCATTCTTGTTCCTTGTCTAACATTATCAACCTATCCGGCGGAATCCAGATATGGTTATCATATTCAGTAAGCCATGCACATGTCAAGTCTTCCCTGCTGATGACTGCTCCCGATTGCATTTATACCAGCTAGACGCCCTTGTTCTACCGTCAATTCCGAATTCGATAAAAAGGACGGAGGTCTGCCTATCTTTCCCGTGGGGCTCTTTCATCTGGCCGTGGGGAAGTGAGCCAGAGACTGGGGCCCTGTTTGGACGAAGTGGTGTATGGCGCAATGCCTTACAACCAATCAGCCTTCGTTGAGTTATATCGAGAGGGGAGTGTTGAAGAGAATGAAACAGACTCTGCTACGCGACGCAATCAGACGACAATAGCTCACCGACAGACCTCTATATCCGCGCTATACAGGGTACAAATACGTTGATGCTACTTTCGGTCCTCTTGACAAACGGTTGCACAATGGCTACGATGGCTGCTCCAAACACGGTGCCCACCATAATGGAAAGTAGTCTACTCACAAAGTACGTGAGGCTCATTACGCCTACTATCATAGCTTACGACTCGAGTAAGTACCACTTGTGCTATAACGGATCGTTTCTCTCGCTGAAGTACCTCCAAAGTATGCACATTCGACAAAGAAATAAAATATTTCTGGGTGAGTCTGCTCTATCAGTAACTTCTTTTTTATGCTGACTTGGTATAAAGACAGCACCTATAAACTTTATGAAGTTTGTTTACTTCTTGGTAAGAGTGCTAACCTAAAAGAAGACGCAAACAGTTAAACTAAATTCTTCAACAAGAATCGATACACAGGTATTGTTGGTGCCTTATTCACTGTCCTGTGGAGAATCGCTTTGAAGAGGAAAGACGGATACACGCTCGTTGACAGTCCGTACATGCCTGGTGGAAATATGCTCAAGTGAGTTATTTTCCTGGACCAACAACGTTTCTGACTGTGCCCGGTAGATGTGTGTTCTCAGCATCATCCCCAAATTCAGTTAAAGCAGTCTGACATACTGGGCAGGCAAATTAAGCATCTGGGTCCCTAACATTTCTTGTAAGTCCATCTATATCTACGAAGATGCCAAATTCCTGTTATACGGACAAACTGTTCTTATCACTCCCCTCTTAGACTCTATTACCGTTCTAAGCATGGATTGTGCGTTGCGCGAGTTTATGATCGCATTTGATTCGACATCTGAATATACGTAGACATATTGACTGTCCGCGTCTTAGCGCTTTATGATCGAGGTATGAGGACTGGTCCGCTTTTATTTGCTATTTCTAATCAGAATTGACCGCAGAGGAAAAATTGACCAAATTGTTACATTTATTCTTGGGGCTTGAGACTGCGGCAAAGTTGGCAATCAACATATATGTGACAGCGAACATGAAGTGTTAGTTTTTATACCAGCCTGCGTGCGCTTGCTAACATTGCGTATTATGACCGAAAGTCGATTTTATCGCATTGGCTGACGACTTTTCGCTTTGCTCGGCATTCATCGACAGCCCTGTCTTCTTTTTTATTGTTGATTGGTATGTAATGGAAACTACTGGAGTGCATTTGACCTCATTTCACTTTCCATTACCAGGACAGTCCCATGTGTATATGGTGCCGTGCTATCATCGTTGGCCTTATTCAAAGCTACTCAATACTGGAAAGCGCACGGATTCAACGGATCGCGATTGATAAGGGTACTTGTTATTGACCAAGTTTTCTATTATGCCCTGTGAGTCATACTCTATTCATGTGCGGCAAGTAGCTGAAGCCGGTTTCCTCTTTGAAGCGCGATGACGTGCTCTGTGATTGAGATACTGGGCAGCAAGTATAGTAACGAAGTCAAAAGCAGGCCATCGGCATTTACGTATGGACCCGGAAGTCCGACAATCTTGTGCATCATGGGGAGTCGAATGTTTTTCAATCTGAAGGATGCTGGCGAGCGTGGAGTCAATATAGGGACAAATTATTACCCTAGTGACATGACGGAGATCGGGTTTGACCTAACGGTATCCGACGAGGGTGGACAAAGGAAAGTTTTCTCCTGCTTAAAATTTCTTTTATTCTACTGACATTGACCTTTTCCAGGTTGTTGGATGCGGGTCCAAACGCCGGACTTCTTGAAATGATGAATGAAGTCTAATGCGCATATTTACTTCTCTTGCCACAGTCTATTTCCTACGTTTATCATGACTCTCGATTTCTGAGTACTTCAGTATGCTCCGTCGACATGATAAACGGCTCTGTTTGATGCAATACTATACTTTGATGATACAGTCTGTGAAGTGACACGATAGACGAGCAAAGAGCAGCATCGTTAAAGAAAGGTTTCAGGTTGTACTCTAGGGGAAGCAAGGCGTTGGTTTCTGGTGCGTTTTCACCCCCTCCCGGCGGTGTGGTTTCCACCCTCTCACTTTAGTCGTTTCCATAAATCGGCTCTGATGATGCTCCGACCCTTGACCGGTGACAGCGCTGTGTGCACTGAAGTCGAGATCGTCTTGACGCCCGGCGCCTCAGCTTTCAGAGCGTACCATGACTGAATTCGTTTTTATGTGATATCGGCGCATGATTAAGTACAAACCCAAGACAATATTCGGACACGAGAAGGGCCTGTTTTCTCGTTTCAAGGGTGATTTTTATTCTTGATCTTTTGAGTGGTTTCAATATTAACGGTTTTAAGGCTGCGCATAGCTATAGCAGATTGACTGGAGCTTCAAGCTTGTTGGAACACGCGACCGATCTGGCCGGTTCGACTGTCGCAGTCCTTCAATTGCATTTGGCAGAGTTGAAAAATCGCAAAGGTGCATGCTCTTTCTCTATTTGTCAAAGTCTTTTCTATTAATACTCTTATCCGAGTTGACTATTCTCAAATTGAAACACCAAACATTTCATGTGTCATGACTATTCCGAAATCGAGAAAAATGCAAGTCAACGCGCGTTAGTGCATCCAGCCTCCAACAGCAAGGCGAGTTGGCAGTGGTCCTGAATCCAGATTGTGCCTTGTGCCCGTGCTTAACGGTATACATCCTATTGATTATTCGTATCTTCACTGGAAAAATAAGGACATGAATGAACACTTTCGCCGTCTGTGTAACGACATGCATTCGGACAATGAAGGCTTACTTGATAGCCCTCCAGACTCGCATACAGCAACATACAAAGAGTGGCAATCGTGCCAATGGGGTTCTCTAGTATCCCCCACCCCCCCTCGCTCCAATGGCCCTCAGAGTTGATCCCCGCATAGTGCCCATCGTTATTGAAAGCCATTTCATCACAAGGCTCCTAAGATTCATTTTACCAACTGCCTTGGTCTATGACTCACGTATGCACGCTCGACTTTTCATAAGTCTAGAATAAAACTGACGTACTTCCAAAGTGTGCACATTGGACAAAGAAGTCAAGTATATGTGGGTGAGTCTACAGCGTCCTCCTGCTCGATCCCTCTAGTGAGCACAACGTTTAGACAGCTCCTTTTTCTTTCACAAAGTTGGTATATTTCTTGGTAGGTGTGCTGAGGTAGACTTCGTAAGCTGTGCCGAGTTTAAACTGCCATGCAAATAGAACCGATACATAGGCATCATTGGCGCCATTTTAACTGCTATGCTTGCCACAGCTGTAAGACGGAAGGAAGGCATCACTTTTGCTAATAATAGTCCGGACGCACCTAGCGGAAAACTACTGTAAGTCTCAAGCCGCATTTAAAAGCTACTACACCTGTATCTCCCCTTACTATGTCCCACAGGTGTACGCTCAACTTACCATTGTTGGTTCTGAACCTTTAATTGACTTTGCGCATGGACAGGCTATCTAGGTGTCTGGGTTCCAAATATATCGCGTACGTTTCACAAAGATGCACTAAAACATCTAGAGTTCTCCAAAGCTTATTTACATCTCCGTCCCATCACTAACGAATCGAATTCTTTCATTGCCACCCCCCCTCCCCCAAAAAAAGACTCAATCACAATTTCCACTATGGACTGTGAGATTCATACGTTTATTATTTTGCATTCCTTGTGCTTACTACTGATATCTTAGACATATTGACCATCCGTGTCCTGGCACTCTACGAACAAGGTGTGTCGCATTATTTGCTATAAACTGACTTCTTCAATCAATGATGATCACTTTCAGAGAAGAGTTTGGTTAAGCTGCTGCATTCCCTTGCAGCTCTTTCAGCTGTTGCAAAGATGTCATTTAATATTTATATTGATGCCAGTTATGACTGTATGCCATCTTCGACCATCGTCCATATTGAAACCCATTTCTCATCTGATTATCGCAGTCACCTTTATCGTCTTGACACGCAAGCTTTCAATCTGCGCAGCACTCGTGGATGTTCCAGAATCCCTATTCATCATCGACTGGTAAGCGAGACAGGCGAGAAACAGTTCGTCCGAGGGTTTACTAGCAGCTATCTAGGATGGTTCCATGCCTGTCTGGTGCCATTCTTGTGTCATTGGCTTTCTACAAAGCCGCAGAGTATTGGAAGACGCATGGCTTCAACACGTCGCGAATGGTCAAAGTTCTCGTTATGGATCAACTCTTCTATTGCATCATGTGAGTCACCTCATGTCTTCAATTAATTAGCATGATCGATATCCTTTCCTCGTATTAAAGCGCGATGGCGTGTTCCGTGAATGAAGTCTTGGGATCCGAATACAACAACAAATTAGGAAGTAGACCGTCTGCATTTAAGTATGGTCCTGGAAATCCGACGCTCCTATGCATCATAGGGAGTCGAATGTTTTTCAATCTGAAGGAGGCAGGCGAGCATGGAGTCAATAAAGGGACGAACTACACTACTGGTAACGACTTGTCAAATATGTCCTTCAATCTCTCAGCTCTCGGCAATGATAACGACAGGAAAGTTTTTCTCGTTTGTTTTTTAGCGCAACCCTCTGAGATGTTTTCTTTACTACTAGTGGGTTCTTATATACGAACCGGGATGGCGAACTTGAACTTGGATTTGATGGGCTCGAGGGTCCAAAGGTGTGAGATACGTTTTTAATCTTTTCCTCCGCTGGTCTTGATTTTCTTGATCCGTGATATCTGAGTCCATTGAAACCAAACAAAAAAAACTTGGTAAATTGATATAACTTGAAGATCATACTTTGTACTAGTACGGTTTATACTATAAGTACTGAGTTACGTACCAGATTAATAACACTCTTTTTGTATTTTATTACTGCGCAGGGGATGATGAACTTGAATGCTTGCAATCACTGCGCTTTTTCTACTCTCACCACCAAGTCATCACGAGTTCGTGTATGTTCTAAACTAATCTACCCAAGAAGCGAAGAAATGCTGCGAACAGACTGCGGCCCGCTGCGGAGGCTGATAGCGCATCTGGCCCCGCGTGGTGCTCATCGACACCCCTGCATCTCCGCCTGCGCAGTCATTTATTCGCCTTTGCCTCCGACGTCCATCTCCCACCAAATATATACCTGACACCTTTCGCGGAAGTCATGGGCGCTCCTGCTGCGTCGACTGCGTGCGTTGGGGTTTTTATACCTTGCGTCCTCAAGCCTTTGAACACCCGTATACCTCGCATAGCTCCCCACACTGGCACCTAAGCCCAAGCATTGAATGCGAACTTGTTCTACAAATCCCAAATATTTGGACACAATGATCGTCGACAGATACTCTGAAGTAGAATTCGGCATGGACGTTGATGAAAAGACGGCTATCAAGCTACTGTCTCTCGAGGCAGCGTACTCAAGGTTCTACGTGCTGAAGGAGAAGATCAAGGTGAAGAAGCTTAAAGCTCGTGCGTTGTTATCGTTCTTTAAATATTCACATTGTGAAATCGTCTAATATCTTCTCTGTGCTCTCAGGGGATGTTTCAAATGCTGTCAATACACTGTACGACGCCGTTGTAGAAGACCCCGTCATGAGATATGTCCGCAGCGCACCTGTGAGTCTGCTACGTTGTCATTGTTCCTGATCATTACTTTGTTGACACGGATTAACACAGGGGGCACGCAATCCCAAACTACAGCGGCGCGTAGAGAAGTTCCAATTTGCGCTTTCAGCAAGACAGTGGGTCCGCGACGGGATTGCGTTCACCGTTGACCACGGGCATGCCGTAGCTGTTGGGTACGTGTCCTTTCTTCATGCTTGCACCCTCTTTTGCTAAGACTTTTGCTCCTATAGCGTTCCGGCGCCCGTCGATAAGAAACGAAGCAAACGAAGCAAAAGAACCGAAAGGTTCCTTCACCACCTCTTTGACATCATGAACATGGTTGCGCTTTCTAAAGAACAACGGAAGGTATGTTCTTCATTCTCAGACATAATTTACCGTTCCCTTATCCTCCTTTTGTATCTGGATTCAGCGACGCGCTGAAGTCGCACAAGCCCTTGACAATACTGCTTCCGCTCTTTTAGGTGCATCTAAACCCGAAATGCGCACCCTCGCCTCTCTCGCGACACACCCTTCATATCAACGGCGCGGCTACGCTACGGCTATAATATCCTTTCTCAACGATCGCGCAGATGCTGAAGGTCGTTCATGCTGGTTATTTTCGAGTAATCCAGCAAATGACGGGTTCTACGAGGAGCTGGGGTTCGTCAAGCTTGGAGAGGCGGTCGTTGGGAAGGAGAACCCGACGTGGAAGGAGGAACCGGTGAAGATGGCGTTAATGGTCAGAATATGCGGGAAGTCTTGGAATTGAATCGAGTCGAATTTACTGGAAGCTTTCTTTCGCTATCATTATCAGGATGTTTTGTGCACTTACTGTCTCTTGTACTTCATATAATGTGTAATTTATGCTTCGCTCGCTCTACCACTCTACTCCAATACTTTAGATGATTCGGAACCGCTTGGGTCTAACTTTAAAGCGATTTATATCATTGTGAATGAATTGAGGATGAACATTGCGGCTTCCTTTCTCTTGATCGATGCGCTAGACGCCGGAGTCGCTCGACTCGATATAGAGAAATTGATCGACATTTCCTCTCGGCGGTTTGCTCGAGCCCGTCTGTTCCTTGCTTGTTTCACGTTCTACGACTTACCCCAGGCCAGTCCAACGCATTCCATGAAATTCAAGTGCTCATTCTCTATGAAAATGAACGAAGAAGCTACTGTCGACTTTTCTCTTGTTCCCGAAGAAAAATGAAGTGACCACGTACTACATTCTCGGCCAGGGCAACAGAGTCGCTTTGAGAGAAGAGATTGGTGCCCAAATCACTGGCACCAATGGTCTGCAAAGCCATCTCAATCACAGAATCGAAATGGAAGCTAGCACGCCATACGGCGACCGATAGGAACGCACCTGATCCACTAATCAGTTCCTCTGCTCTCTATGGAAATTTGTCTTGTTGATCTCTAAAGGATCAAACGAAACATAGGTATCTGAATATGCGTCGAACGCACCTACCTTTCACCATCATGATACGGATGTAAGTTGACGCTACTTTTGCGACTATTTCTGTCCCTAGACTTTTCTCTGATATAAACGCCCGGTAAGCTGTTCTGACTCTTGCGTAACCTATCACGGTTTGTTCGTCATTGAGGTACTATCACGTATAACAGGCTTATCCGGTTCCGATTTCGATTTCTGACGCCGCCGGAAAAGTACTGCTTCAAGAAGAACCCACCGACTTGATATCATGAAATTCTTTCACTAAATTGAATGCGAGCTGTAGGATGTCAAAAGGGACCGCCTTCAATGCCATCGCGCAGTAGGGACGAAATCTATGATTTATAGTTTAAATCAGGTGCATTCTCCGCTAAAATCAAAGAGCCCTGGCTGTAACAGGTCCAACATCTAACACCTGCGCTCAAGTATAAGTATCGTCCAGTCTGTTCTGTATCTCTGTGGTCGCACCCCCACTCCCCTTTGACGACTCGCCTACTTTCTATCTCCAAGATGGGTACCATCTCCCATCTCGCGCGAAGTACTATGGGTGATGCATGGCCTGGAAGATGCTGGTTCAACGACAATGGCGCGGAGTTCTACATATACCTGTCTTTGTCAAGTGCAGTAGTCTACGACTCGCGTGAGTACTTCCTGATCATGGATGAGTTCTCTCGCTCACGGTTGACAGAAAAGTTTGTATTTTTGATCGCGAGGTGCGCTCTTCGCGTAATTATGCTTGGATGTCGACTGACCCCGGCTTTTTCTCTGTGCTCAGGTCAACTACTTCTGGGTAGCTTTATCTGAAATTGGTTCTTGACGCACTACTGACACCCATCCAGTTCACACGATGGAACATGACGAGAGTTATTTTCTTCTTGGTGAGTACTGTAGTAATATCATGAGGTATTCCTACAGCTCGTAATACTTAAAGAAATTTTGTAGAACCGGTATTTGGGGGTCATTTGTTCTATACTGAGCCCTCTTCGTAAGTGTTTTATAAAAAGAAATGGTATGAAAGCGTCATCTAAGTGTTGTTGATCTCATGATACTAGAATATTCGATCAATGCGACATCATCTATACAGTACGTCCGGCTCGACGCTTGACTTCATACCCTTCTCATTGTTTCTTGTAGATGTATGCCGGTTGACTAAGATGGTAGTCATATCGCTCATATTTTGACCAGGCCAAATTTCGGCGTTTTCTGCGACAATCCTTTGTCAGTAATGCTGGACTATTCCCTATGATGTCTATTCACGATGCTGCGACTAGATTGCTTTACGATACTTTCGATCGATTGTGAGTCATAAAAGCATGCCAGTGAAGATCTCTTCATCGACGTGGCTGGCAGACGTCTTGACTCAGAGTTTTGGCCATATATGACAGAGGTATGTTCATCTTGTTCCAATACTGCGCAACTATTAGTAACCAAGGTAGCGCGTTGGCTATCCGCGATCCTATTCTCACTTCTGAGCATGGAAGTGATCGCTTTTCTGGCCCTTGAGGCTTATTCATCGGTGACTGAAAAAGGTTTGACTGACCCTTCTGTGTCTATTTGATGCGGCTAAGTTAAGTCCTTCAGTGTCGATTCTCGTAACGGGTCCCTACGATAGCTTGAGTGTTTGCAATTTAGCAATGACAGTAAAGGCGGGTCCGATCTGGCTGATAAACTGGTGTGTAAATGCGAAAGTTGTTGTTTTGAGTCACCTTTTCAGTTTTGCACGTTGACAGGTTGTTTCCGTTGGCTTATGGGATATTACTTTTTGTTCTTGTTTTGTACAAGGTCGTAGAGCTCCGAAAACTTGGCATTCTCCACAATGCCCAAGTGACGAAAGTCCTCGTCAGAGATCATATGATCTATTTCCTACTGTACGTTTATGTCTTCCTTTGGACATGTATCTGCCATTTTTAACTCGTTATTATACAGAGCAGTTCCATGTCTGACCTCCAACCTATTATGGTCGCTCCTCGCAAGGGAAACATCTGCTTCGCAAATGACATTGATTGTGCTAGCGAACCCGTTTTTCCTTTTTTTATTCGGGAACCGGCTCTTCTTCAATCTTAAAGAGGCAGTTGACTACGGCGCCGGTGTTAGGACTAGTTGGGACTCTCAAACCATCAGCAATATCGACTTCGACATTTCGATCGATGGGAGCACTGATTCGGAATGGAAGTACGTGCTTTCAAGACTTCCTTCCGCACTAGACTGATTCTCCCAGGCCACCGCCCGAAGATGACATTGGATCAGATCGTGTTTTGGTATCGGTGTGAGAGTGGGAACCTATATACCAGTCCTGCACATGTTTCTTCGGTCGTTCGAACGCGAGCGGAACGAGTATCGGCTATCAAGGGTGAAAATGCTACGTTGGATATATTTTACATTCTTAGAGTTCACATCTGTTCTGGCTTCATTGCACACATGCAGAAAGTACATGTAAGGCTACATTGCGTACATGTGAACATACCAGCGCCAGTCGCGCGACTGCGATGTATCGATATGCCCCAAAATGCGATAGCGATTAATTGTCATCAATACAAACAAATGCTCACCTCAGAAGTAACTCAGCATCCATCCAAAGGTCTTTCTGCCCCCAGAACTCTGCAATCGCAGCTACAACGAGCCAACACGCATTTTCATCCATCGGTGCATCCGCAGGATCCCCTGCCCAACTAGACTTTGAACCTTTACTCACATCCTTCATCAATTTGAGACATGCCCGCGCGAGGAGTCGTAGTTCGCTAACTTCCTCGTTCAAAAGTTGCTCGTCAACATTTGTCAAAAGTACGAAAATCCAGCGCCCATGATTTGAAGAGAGGTAACGAGGTATTGAGATAGAGGTGGGGGTTTGAGGGTCTGAAGCACTGAGATATTGATTGATCCAAAATGTGAAGAAAGAAAGGAGACGAAGACAGAAGCGCTGGAACACAATCGGCGTTAGCCTACAATAAATCAGATAAAAAAATCCTTTAAAAAACTCACATTATCCATTTCAGCAATTAAATTTGACGTCGGAGGCCTCCTCTCACTCGTCTTCTTGTACCTTACTTCTGGTTGTGGGGTCGCAAAAGGCGTCGGGAGAGCAGCGCTAGCCTCATCATTTTGAGTATCTTCCTCTGCTTTTACTTTAACCTCTTCTGCCGCCTTCACGTCATCGTTATCCTCCAACATTTCACCATATTCGCTGACGACTAAAGTCTCCGTCTTTTCGACGTCTTCGGCTGGCCCCCTGGAGACATCGAACCCCTCCGTATACGTCACCTCGTACTGATCCACCTCATCCGTTCGTATATATTTCTGAGACTCGGAGTTCCATACTCGTTTCCTTCTCTTTGGACGCTTTGGTATGTTCCATTCAAATTCTGGGCGGCCGTTGATGAAGGACCACCAAGCATCGCGTTCAGTTCTCTCGGGCATGAGTTTTGAGGTTTCATCGGACGGGGTGAAGGGGATGCGGGCGCCGATGGTGGGTTGGGATATGTTCTACGTAGGGTGACAAACTAGATGAGTATACAACTCTTGCTTGAGTTGGAGATGTGTAGACATACCTTCCGCAAGTTCTTGAACCTTTGAAGAAACGTAGCTCGCCATTCCTCGCATGGAAGTATAAGCTCTGCACAGGATGTCATGGATTGAGTACTTGCGTCCGTTTGTTTCGGTACCGTCAAGGCTTTTTGGTACGGGTTAGCTGCTCTCGAGACCCACGGAAGCTTCTCCGAGTCACGCCTGTGTGATTTATTATAAGCCTCGCCGCAAATGAGCATGCTGATATTCGACGAACCTAACCGTGAAGAGGTACTGCATACCATCTACCGGATCGCCATTGAATGATTCAGGAAGTCGAGCAACTGGCAAGATCTGCCTTCCTAAGGATGGTTCCTCGTCCTCATCAGAACCCATGGCTTTATCCCACGAGCGTTTTGTCGACGCCATCGAGTTGTCGATGAGAACTATGACTGGCTGCAACGACCGCTGCCAGTGCTAGACGAACGGATTCGGGCTTCTGGGCGTAAGTGATCGACGATGATCGGCATTGCCAGGGACAATCCCGAAGTCGTGAGCAGCAGTAGTCAACTCCTACCTCATAGGTTATCCTGTTACACTTTGATTTCATACTGCGACACACACGCCCACATGAATGGATCAAAATGGCGATCCGACAACAATCGATGTTGAGACTATCCAGGCACAGATCGACCTCGCCATGTCGATGAATCTCGAGCTCGTGTCGTCCTGGGTAAAACCTTCAAACTCCAAGTCGAAGAAGGCTACGTTCGAGGACATGGAGAGAGAACTGCAAGCTTATATGAAGAAACCTCCCCGGTAAGTATGTGTAGCACTTTCTGTGTGTTTTGAGAAATCAGTGTCTTGATGTTCGCGTTCGTTGATTACAGGTTGGGTGTCGGAGCCTCTATTCCGAGCACGACAGGTGCAAGCACTCGAGAAGCAATCACACTCAAGAATAGACTTTCAGGCCCTTCCAGAAATAAAGGCAATTATCAAACAGCTTCTATGACGAACGGATTGAATCTTGCCGGCGCTGAAGTGGACGAGGATGAGGAAACGAAAGGCTCTTCGAAATCGAATGCTGGTTCAAAAAGGGAACGCGTAGATCCATTCAGTGCGCCGAGGAAGAAGACCAAGCGAAACGAGGTGTATGCTACTGGGAAAGGGCCGGATGGAGAGCTTACGGCTGTTGCACACAAACCGAGCGAAACCCCGATACCAGACGAGGTCTCCAACGGGCATGGCAAGATTTTGGAGCAAGCTGCATCGAGCTCAGGAGCGACTAAAGTGACGAATGCTTCTGGCGCCAGGTCAATCGGTACGGAAGAAGAAAATGAAATTTTAGACGACCCACTCCGTCCTCCGTCCTCTACAAGGCTGTTCGAAGCAGGTCACTCCCAAATGTCGCTCGATAGCAAACCTAATGTTTCCATTCTCTTCCCTCCCCCGTCTACTTCACCCTTACGACAAACGGGCGATAATAATTCTGCCAAAAACGAAGAAGAGGATGAATGGACAGGTTTCGCCACCTCTATTGGTGAGTATTTTATTTGTTTCAAATCGCGCACTTGAAACCAAGTCCGAATTCCGGTAGAATCAGAAACGCCATTGTCTTCTACAAACCACAAAGCCCTCAATACCCATCCGCAAGAAGCAACCCAACTTCTTAACTTGGATGGGCCTCCACCTGACCTGGATCCGAGTGCTTTTGGCACCGGCGACACTGGGAAAAAGAAAAAGAAACGTCGGAAGAAGAAAAAGAGCAAATTGGGCGACTTGGAACCGACTGTACCGTGATTGCACAAATACTGCTTTTATCTCCCGCCGAATTTAGCTCGAGGCTGCGTCCATTGTTGTAGGCTTACAAAATAACCTTCCGTGCTTCATCCCATCGTCGTAGTCATCATGGCCATTATCATCATTTTGTTTCTTCTGTAATACTTGGAACATACATCACTATACGTACATGACTTACCTATACTTGTCTACACATTTCGATCATCAATTGAATTAGGAAAGCTATCGTAGCAGTAATAAAATCTTTCTTAAATCCTTCACGAAGCCGGTAAAGAGAACGAGAAATACAGAAATCCTATAACTCCGACGGAACGCATCTACGCCGCCGCCGCAACATGAATATCACTCGGGCTTCGGCTTGTATGGTGCTTCCCATGGCCAAAACCGTGGCTCAAATGGCTCTGTCCCGAGCCACGGTATCTCGTACTCGCCGTCCGCGCGGTCCCAGGACCAGTTACAGGCGGAATCGGGCCTAAGTTTTCATAGAACTGTCTCGCAGAATGACCCGCACTTGACCGCGCAACAGGGATCGCACGCTCCCTCTCATGCTCCCGGTGAGAATGAGCAGTAGGCACGATGGGCATCCCGCGCATATCGTGTGCTCCAGCGGCCATGCTACCTGAGTGATGACGAGAACCAACTGGAGCGTATGTATTCGTCGGACTCGGTGTCACCTGTATTTCGGGGCTGTGGTCGTGGCTACTGCTATGTTGTCTCGAGTAAGAACGAGAATGGGATTGGGAAGGTGCATGTGAACGGGAGACTGGGATAGCACCTTCAACGTGCCTGGGCATGCTTCGAGCGACCTGCATGGGAGGAGCGGCACTCATACTCGTGCTTGGGTATCTATGGTGTCCATGCCCGCTCCTGTGTCCCATGCTCCGTGACGCCTGGACCGGTATAGCTCTGGTATCGTAGTACTGGGCAGGCTGGACAGTTACGGGGACACCTGTGGGGGTCACCACCAATGGTGCAGCCGCACTGTGGCTGTGATGATGACGGCTACGGTGATGATGCTGGCGCCTTGGTCGAAAGAGTGTACTTGCACCCAAACGAATCGCTTTCCCTTCTTGTGCAAGCCATCGGAGTCGCCTACGCCTCTCCCGACGTCGGTCACGATCCGCTTCTTCCTTCATCGCAAGACCACGAGCAGCATGCTCTCGTCGACGCGTGAGGAAGCCCCAGAGGCGGAAGTGTGCACCGTGGTACCTGCGACCGGCACGCATAAATATAGCAATACACCAATCATAAATTAGAAACGCGTGTGCAAACGAGACGTGAGGACATACGGAGGGTGACAACGGCGCCTGAAATGAAGAAACGGGTGTCTCCTGGCGGAAGAACGCGTCTTCCTGCGGCTGCCGCTCCTATGGGATGCCCTGTCGCGTACGCTTTTGCTCCTGCTCCTGCTTCGTCGACTGCCACTGTCATGATGACGCGACCTTGAGCGCGAGCGGTCTCTCTGTTGTTTCTTGCGAATGGCCATGGCTTGGCGATATGCATGCGCATCATGCACCTCTAGCTGACCTTCTTCGCGCAGCCTCTTGTTCAATGACAAGAGTCCAACTAATTTTCGAACCCATCCACGAAATGAAGATGGAGGTGACTCTCCCTTGTAAATACGTTCCTCCTGTAACTCATGTCAATGCAACGAAGAATAAAGCAATTTTACAAAACTTTACCATAAATACTTTTCGACTCTGAAACTGTCGGTGGACCGTGGGCGCGGACTGTCGTGTTGGTGGTTGATGGTAGGGAGAGAGGGGGCAATGAAATAAAGAGAGCCAGAGCCACAAATTATGATGATGTAATCCAAATAAGACTGCCTTCTGTAGGCGTTTATTTGGCCGTATTTGCAATAGTTTCTTCTTGAAGTGCCCAAGTTGCCTTTGCTTCCGTAACGACGGTCTGCTTTCGACCACGTTTTTCAATTACAATGGCAAGGCAACGACGTGTATGGCTAGACTGCGATCCCGTGAGTAAAGGCTTTTCTCATCTTATCTTCAGACTATCATGTATACTCGGTGCACTATCTTATCTTGCGATGCGATCAGGGACATGATGATGCAACTGCTATCCTGCTCGCGATTCATTTACCTACTGTTAAGCTTGTCGGTGTCTCGACGGTGAGGTTCTCAATAAGACATCATTGGTTTATCTCGTCTCGATCTGATAGAGAGGCGCTGTAGGTCAGCGGAAACGCCAACTCAGAGAATACATTCAACAACGCCGTTCGTTGTCTCTACGCCTTCGCAGCAGCGGAGGACGTCATTGTCTACAAAGGTGCCACAGAACCTCTCTTAAAGGTAGCCAAACATGACGAAGAGATACATGGATCCGATGGCCTCGGAGGAGTCGAAGGTCTCCCAAGTACCTCTGATCCAGTCTTTTCAAACTCCAAAAGACATCGATCGATAGATACAGAAATAATTGCCATTGAAGCGATCAAAAAGGCCGTATTAGATGCAAGGGAAGCAGGAGAGAAAACAACAATTGTATCAACCGGACCGATGACGAATATTGCGCTCTTTGTGAGAGTATACAAACATCTACTGCCATTTGTTGAAGAGTTCGTCTTCATGGGTGGTGGGGTCGGACAAGGTAACCGTTCTTCAGCTGCAGGTAAGCCGAACCCACAGTGGTCTTGATTGATTACTGAGCGCCCGTGGTCAATACTCGTAGAATACAACATCCTATGTGACCGTAAGCTTATCTTGAAAATCCATCTTTCTTTTCTTCCATGCTTACATTATCGCCTAAAATCTCATCAATAGCCGAAGCGGCTCATATTGTCCTGAACGTCGACGTCCCAAAGACAATGCTTCCAATCAACGTCACCCATACCGCAATTCTCACATCCGATATCCACTCACTTCTACTGGATCCATCTCTCCCAGCACCACCTCCCCAAGACCCACAAAACCGTGTCTCCCTCCCCGCCGCCAAAACACCCCTCCGACATACCCTATCAACCCTCGTCTCCTTCTTTGCAGCCACATATGCTTCCACATTCGGCTTTACAGCAGGCCCGCCTTTGCACGACGCCCTCACCCTCATATACGTCGCTCATCCAGAGCTTTTCCGCATCAGTCGGCGGCGCGTTGATGTCGAGACGAGGGGCGAATATACGGCAGGTGAGACTGTAGTGGATGTATTTAGGTATCGTGAGATGGAGTTGAAGGACCCACAGAGCTGGGGGAAAGATGGGGTGAATTGTAATGTTTGTGAAGGGCTTGATGTGAGGGCTTTTTGGGAAGTTTTCTTGGAGTGTGTGAAGAGATGCGATGAGGTATCACCTTTGAACAAGACGGATAAATGAAATGCTACGAAGGCAGTCTCAGTTGTGACAACAACTTAACGTATTTTTCAGAATATTTTTAAAACAAAAAATTTATAGATGTAATACAGTCCAAAGATACAGGTATATGAAGGAAGGTCCATATGTATGTAGATGTGCAGACGAAGATACAGACAGCAAAATCAAAACAAGTCATAATATCGACACAAGGTCATACCTGTCATAAGTTAAATTTGATCCTTAATACCCCCTCAAGAACCATCCAAAAATATCTTGCTCAAAGGCCTATTTCTATCCCTCCGCACACCCTTCCTCATGCTCTTTATAGTTTCATCTAGTTCACCACGACCTATGCTTCGATGTTTATTTTCTGCAGCATCTACCGGTATAGGAGGTGGAGGTGGAAGAAGAAGCCCGTCTTTGCGATGAGGAACGGCGTCGTTTGGTGCTTTACTGGGCTCGACGCCGGCAACAGGAAGATTCACATGCATCCTCGGCGGTAATGCGTTAGAGATAATTGAACTTGTGGGTTTGCCGTTCCTCAAAATGGAGGAAGGTACCGGTGTACGTGCAGCCTTTTCTTGCGCGTCAACCACCTCAAGACCCGCTTTCTAAAAAAAAAAAGAGAGAAAATTGGGTTGAGTTTATTTAGGTCAAGAAAAAGGAAACTCACTCTCAATGAAGAAGAAAATGATACAATTAAGCTGAAGAAATCCTCGGGCTTTGGGCCATCGGCACCATCCCCGTTTTCTCCGAAGTATTTCATGACTGATTTCAGCTCAGCCTCAACTGCCCTGTTCATATTCTCGATGGCCTGGATACTTGAGGTTACTTGGACTACGAAGGGCTATAAATCAAATCAAAAGGAGGCCATACCGAAGGGTCTATGGCAAAGGTGGTCTGCTTACCTCCATCACTTGAATGAATCGATCTTCCGGTAGTGGGGTCTTTGACTGCCTCTGCGCTTTAATTTCAGCTCGCAATTGTGTAACCCCTGCGGAAAGTAAATCAACGGAAGATGACACCGTTTGCATAGACACTTAAGAAAACAACGTAAGTCTGTCGGAAGACACTTGTCGAGTCATAAAGCAACCAACCTCGAGCAGCAGCTTCCAAGTGCGGCATATCGTCCAAGAAGTTGATATGTTCAGGATCTGATCTCAAGACGATCCTTGCGACATAATGCAAGAGGGTTGGACATTCCGGAGATGCTTTAGCTGTCTTGGTCTCTTTCATCTTCAACAATGCTTCTAGTTGAAACCCTCTCGCATTCCCACGAAAGCTCGAGGCGTTCAAAGTGTTGCCCACCATCAGAATCGTCTTCCATTGCATGAGTCTTATTTTAAATTAACTTTACAATACGGGGCATACCTTCAATACTTGCCGGAATCGACTTGACGACTTCAATTCCTTTGTCGCGCTTCGCACGATGTCAAGCTCTGGTCGCACTTCTTCTAGATCAAGCTCAAGCCTTCGGCGGAAGAGCATACAATTGATCCGTTCAGGTAACCGTGGTATACTTGATATCTGACCACCACAGATCGATGAATATTATCTCCTTTTTGGTTCGCACGACATACCTCTTTAAAATATTGATCCGCCTTCGCGAGTTTGCTCGGGTCACCAAACTCGTTTATCCTTCTGATCTGAAAATTGTTTCTCAATTTCGTTTTGTATTATGAATAAATTGAGGCAAACCTCATCCACAGTCGGTAGCTGCTTCGCTATTGCTTTCAGTTCATCGATATTTAGCAAACTGTCATCAACAGACAGCAGTGCGCGCTTGATATCAGGTAGGTTGAGTTTGATTCGAGTGAGCGTGATTACTACGAAGTTTCAGAGTGTAATCAGACGTTATGCAACAACATTGAGGACTAAGAAAGAGAAGGAAGAAGAAAAGGCACCCACATATATTGTTTGCGCGAGTCACATCGAGAAGCGTAGTAGTGCTCTGCTTTCTCGTTGGACTCATCATTTGCAAGGAATTAGTTTTATGCGGCGTCACTTCAAGCGCAAACGTTTCCTCTAAATCCTTCAGATCGAGATCAACTCCAGCGGTATCAGAAGATAAGACATCGTCCCAGATGCTTGGGGATGAACTGACGACAGGGCTGTCTACCTTGGTCCAAAAGAAGGGTTTCAAGCGTTTGTTGGATTTGGGTATATTTGGTATATGTGTTGTAGGACCTGAAATAGGAGGCGGTGGCGGGGGTGGAGGCATTCCTGGAGGTGGAGGAGGAGGCGGTGGAAACATCGAAGGCGGCAAAGGCGGAGGTGGAGGCGGTGGAGGTGGAGAAGAGGAAGTTGCAGACGATGAAAATAGAGAAGGAGGAGGGGGCGGAGGTGGAATAGTTCCAGGGCTCGCTGCATCTGCATTCGAGACTGACTTCGCAGTAGACAACGAGCGCACAGGTGGAGGAGGCGGCGGCGGAGGGACACCCTTCTTGAAGGCGCTCTCTGTAACAAACCTCGCTTTATCCTCTAACTGTTTCTTCATCTTTTCGACCTCCTTCCGCAAAAGCTCGATCTCATCGTCTTTAGCTGCCAAGGCTTCAACCGCCTTAGATGCGATTTGCTCTGCATCGAGGTCGCGAACCTGGGTCTCACGAGTTGACACTGGGCTTTCCCTGGATGCAAGGTCGTTATGTAGCCTGGAGTAAACGGATTCCATGGCGCGCTTGAGATAGACAACCTCTTTGTCTTTCCTAAGAAGGCTTGTCTCCGTCTCTTGGACCTAATGAGAAAGTAAGGTAATCCTTCACGTCATCAAGTACATTAGTCTAACCTTTCTTTTCAAGTCGGACACCTCATCCATGAGCGAATTCCACTTGATTTTCTCCTTCTCTGTCTTAGCTCGATCTTCCTACCGAATGGATGTCAATTAGCGTATATACTTCAGCATCAAGAGAACTAACGCACCGATTCACGCACATTGATATGGGTTGCCTGTTTCAGTCGATTAAGCTCCGACTGGAGCTGTACGGCTTGCTTTTCTTTCGACACAAGACGCTGTACCAAGCCTTGGACCTGACCAGACTTGCCAATCGAAATAAGCATATGGGACGAATATCATACATTATACTACTGTTACCTCTTTTCCAGGTTTCTGCCCGATATGAAATGATCTCAGAGTATCAACTTCCGTTTGAAGCAGATTGAGTTTTTCTCGGAGCTCTTCTCTCTTTCATTAATACATCAGCATAGGATAGCGAAGGAAGAATGGCTTTTTCTTACCTCTACCTTCAGAGATTTTACGCTACCCTGGGGCTCCTCCGTCCCTTCGCGATTCTCCAAGTCCCCGCTGTCTTTCAGACTCAAAGGCTCGCCAATAAGTGAACCGGCGTGTTCCAGGAAAGATTGAAGCAGAGCCATCCAGTCATGATTTCTGAGCGGAAAAAAAGACGTTACTTCTATGAGGATTGGGACCATTAGAATGACCGTACAATGCATCAGATGTTAGCAAACTGTCCAGTAAAGCGCACAGGACCGTAAAATAATCTGACTTGAACTTGCTATACGGTCAAGGTAGCTTCAGCGTAAAAGGCATCCACAGGATAACAACAAACACTGACAGCGTGATCTCCTTCCCCATCAAGCCCGTCAACCTATCTAGCATCTCAATAACCTTTGGCCTTAGCGCGTCATACCGCAATGCCATCTCGTTCAAAGCCGAACACGCCGTCTCAAACTCCGAGTTGCCGCCCGAGTCTTTGAAGACGGACCGCGTACGCTCGCGGATCTCTTCCTCATCTTCGAACTTCTCTTCGGTATAGACGTCGATCTGTGTAACGATGGATTCTGGAGGGCGGATATATCGCAAAGTCTATATAGCGTTAAATTGAGAGAGAAAGTGAAAGGGTTGAGGAAAAGCGACGTACCACGATGATTTCGTTCAAACCTCGCCGTCCAAATTCTTCTCGTAGCTGTATCCTCTCTTCCAAGGACTCCGGGCAAGTCGTCAATGCATTGACGAGAGTCATTGCACTTGTCCTAGCTTCCCAAGCTCCCTCTTCGTCGTCATTCATTCCCGCATCTCCATCACTTTCATCGTCTTCAACATCCATTCCCGGATGATTCAGCCTAAGAGACCCGATGAGCTCCTCGAATCGAAAGGCCTCCTCATGCGAGACGCAGTAGTCCGAGAATGCTGCGAGAACGAGACGATGTCCCTGCGTCACTGAGAGAAGACAGATCGCGGCAAGTAGCTCGCAAGTGAGCGTTCTAAGCTTCAGAGAGTCCGTATGAAGTGTATACGAGACATGAGTGATCAGTGAGAGCGTGGCTAGAAAAAGATTGAAGCCCAGCTATAGCGCATATAATTAGCCTAAAGTATTACACATACAAGGAGAAGTTTACCTCAGTATTGAGTAGGACCCGCAGGCATTTCACCACCTCGTATGTCACACTTTCCTCCGTCTCCGTCAATTTCCTTCCTTTCCCTCCTTTCCCTACAAGACCTTTCAAAAGTCCCGCAAGCGCTTCCATGCCCCGACATTCTTCCCCGAGGAACCGTTCAACCCAGCTTACCTTTGCCGTAGACAAATGGACGCGCAGCGCAATAAGATGTTTCACGAGCTTCATGTCATTCGGTCGTTTTTCACGAGCGCGAATGCCGTCAGCGTAGAATGCAGGAGACGAAGAGTCTTTGTAGTTGGAGGCTGAAGTGGTAAGAGGAGTCGAGCGAGATTTCGAAATAGAGCCAACCCAAGAGTCGCTACCTGAGGAGTTCCACCAACTACTCCAGAGAGAACCTGTGTTTTGAGATAGAAGGGGTGCCGGTTCGGCCCTGCTTGGGCTTTCGGAACGTTTCTTATTTTCGTTCAAAACATCACGGAGAGAAGAGACACTCGATGAGAGCTGAGAAGTCGGAGTGGATGGTAGATTGGGACTTTGCGTCGGGCTCCCGGAACTTGACCAGCTCGTAACTGAGAAACGCTTCATGAGGCCTCCGTCCCCGGTCAAACTCGGCACCAGCGAAGGTGTCACAGGAGAACTTCGGCCTGGATTGATTGTTGCCGACTGCGGTGGAGATTTGACTGTAGCGGATGAAGACGTCGAACGCATTTGTCTGTTTTGGCGGATCAAGTACCGTTTGCGATCAACAGGGAGGTTCCGCATCGCATCTCGCTTTTCTCCCTTCAATCCTAGATCGCTCTTTCGTGAAACATTAGAGTTGTTTTGCATCTTAGCTAGACGAAATTTACTCACAATCATCTGTTCAAAATCTTCTTCGTCAATTGCAGGCTCGCTCTCATCTGGTGATTCCGCATGCGCTTCGATTGCGACCGGATCGCTGACGACTGGCCTGTTGGGTACTTGATTCGCCGTGACCGTGTTCAAATGCTCTCCAGAGGTCGATATGTCTGCAAGAGCAGCATCCGACCCAGACCCAATCCAACCTTCAAACATACTCGAGAACCTTTTCGACGAAAAGGTCCCACCGGACCCGTCAGAAGACCTCTTTGCAGTCGGTGACGCCGGTGCCGAATTCTGCGGTGTTTGCTTGGCCTTCGCTGTCCCTTCCCCCTCTCCTTCACTGTCCCCATTTGCCTTTGCTTCGGCTTCTTCTTCAGCTTCGAGTTCGGAGAGGCGCTTCAAAGTTGATTCGGACGGTGCAAGGGGTGCATTTCTGAGGCGCGAGTTGGTCGCGCTGGAGCGACGATACCATTCGTCTGGCACACAGAATGTGAATTCGATAGAACATGATTTCGACTCTTCTACAAGAGGGGAAATAGATGTATCGGAGGCAAGGCGGATTGTTTCTTCAACGAAATTCAGAAATAAGCTTCCAGGATCAAGACCGGACATCGCAGTACAGACTCACCTCCGTCCCTAGTCATTTCCAGCACGTACTCAACGTCACCACCTCCCCTTCCAGGCACATTCAAGCTTTTCATCAGCCCAAACCTTTCTACGATCTCTCTCGTCACATCGCCCACGGCTATATTCCTCGCTAAGTACACGTTCCATCGAAACCCGTCATGCACTTCTGGTACACGGGCGAACACGAGCTTGAGCTTCAAAGCTGGATGTTGGGAAATGATCCGTAGAAGTGGAGTATGGAGATGTGATGTGAGTGGAAAAGTTGAGAAGTGCCGGTCGAAGGTTGGTCGGGAAGAAGTGTTTGGGCTTGATGGTGGTACGAGGAGGGGGGCAAGAGGTGTCTCCGGTGCGAGAAGGCCTAAAGGGTTGATTTAGTACAAAACACGACGGCGGCGCAGAATCAAATCAAGGACAATACTACGAACCGTCATTTAAAACCTCAAGTTCTTCCTCTTCCCACTGTCTCCCAGGGTCTGACTTCTGTACTCTCTGCAATGCCCACCCATAGCCGTCGTCCGACAAGTCCCCTAGCAGGTCTTCCTTCACATCTCGCATCTCGATCAAAGCGTCAAGCGCATCTCCAACTGTCGCATCCTTCGAAACAGATACGAAGTGGACTACTCCAGACGGCGATAGAATGGGTGCTACAAGAGGTGCTTCACCATTGGCCATGCCGGCTACAAGACCCGAGCTTGCCTGGTCTGCTCGCGTATGCCAAGTGGAAGCTACTGTCTTGACCAGACCTCAATAAATACACTCTCCGATGAGCAAAATAAAATGGGCAACAAGCCTCGAACGATGTTTCGTAGTAAGAGTTACTGCCCTGACGTGAGGTGTAGAGGACAACGTCCTGCACCTTCCGGCTCGCAAGCACGTCTATTTGGTTAGGGGTCTCACGGGATCGACGTCTCAAAGTGCATACACCCGGACTTAATGACTCTCATAATCTTAGATTACAATATTAATGAGAAAGTTTGGAAACGAGTAAAGCGTCAGGTACCAATTGCATTTACGATTACAAGTACATCTGTTGTTTGTTTCAATGTTATTGCAGTTCAAATACGGCTCTACGCTCCACTCAGACGACCACCCGACCCACGAACGTCCATTCGGTAGTCGCCTGTAAAGCAATTCGTAAGACGATCAAAGCTCAAAATATCTTTCAAGTCATACCGTGCGCCAAATTCTTGATGATATGATCTTCTCCGATTGCGTCAGCTGCTTGTGAATCCCCGTCGGACAACACTTTCTCTGCAACGTCGTAATCCTTCGAGGTTCCGAAGATGTTCTCAAGCTGCTGCTTCGAAGCCACACCAAGATGACCCTGGCTGCCTTGAGCAGACACGAAGACTTGGAAAGCTTAAATGCAATGAGCCTTATGGGGCAATATAAAAATGTGGAGAACATCTCACAGTCAACGACATCGACCAAAGGGATCGTTCTAGAGGAAACTGTGTTAAATCTCAGCAGTGACAATTGTGAGTGTAGATCCGTACTTGTCTGAAAATCGACACGATCGAGTTAGATCTTGACTCGCACTAAACACATGAAGACAGAACTCACCACCGCCCCTCCATTTCTTATACTACAGATGTAAGATCAAACGATCGTCCGTCAGCATGCCTGTCCTCAGAAACGAAGTGATCGCGTGCTCACCTCGCCGGCATTGACGATCATTATGAAAGACTCCGTAGACTGAGTACTGGGTTTGTAGACGACCTTGGTTAATTGCTTCATGACTTCGAGTTGATTTAGATACGAAATACGGTTGAGAATATCAGAGTGGTAATGTGTTGAAAGATGAGAGTCGATGGAAGGAGGCAAAGGAGGATGACGCCCGGTTTATAAGGGGAAGGGAGGCTATGCAGGTCAAGTGACGTCAAAGGAAAGCTGTTGCGCTTTTTCTCCGAATTCAACCGCTGACTCGGAGACTCTCACCGGTACCGCGTCAACTTCGTCAACCTGACTCCCTGACTTCTCCACTCCGATTCCGCTTTCAGCATCAATTTCAAAGGCTGTCTTTACATGCGATGCATATGCGAGCATCCAGAACCGTGTTACGAATGTGTGCAATCTGTAATTGACATCATAACATAGAAGGACTTGAACACCATCCGGGTCGGTAAACAAGGGTGATATTGATGACTTAGATGCTTTATTCCAGTGCTGACATACTCTCGAAGATTCGTATACGCTCAAAAATGACTGACAGTGGCTTAGACAAAAAAGGAGATGAAAACTTCACAGTGTTATAGGTGAGAGGAACGAAGTAGTACATGATTTTTTTCGAGGCATTCGATGCGCGTCAACAATCCACTCCGCTTCCACTCTCCTTGGATTCAAGAACTTCACGATCAACTCTCACCTGCGGGCACAGTCCGATTATACTCGTAACGATTTTCTGAATGTACCGTTTAAAGCATTTTACAAAACTTGGGGAAAAGTATTAAAATGGTCCACTCACT
The DNA here is from genome assembly GCA_019400425.1 of Hymenochaete sp. R1. Lineage (NCBI taxonomy): Eukaryota > Fungi > Basidiomycota > Agaricomycetes > Hymenochaetales > Hymenochaetaceae > Hymenochaete > Hymenochaete sp. R1. The sequence goes on from JAFREE010000018.1 coordinate 227,801, forward strand.
GGCATATTGAAGGACAAGCGAGTCGACCACTTAAGCTTCCTCAGAAAGGACAGAGGTGGGAGTGCAACCTATGAAATCCGAGCCTTGCGGGCTGCTCCTGGCGGGATGAGTAAGATGGTACTTAGAACCCTTTCACAATCACAGATGGTTGTTAAATACGGTTTGAACTCACTGATCACCTTTGTTGCCCGGTTCATCAAAACCCATGCTACTGACTGTAGAATAATAAGAGCCGATGTTCGTACCCTCATTCAGCCCTGCTTCTCCTGCTTCTTTCAAGTTGAAGAACATCCGACTACCAAGTATACAAAGGAATGTCGGATTTCCCGCTGCAGCCAGAGCAGTTTGCACGGTAAGCTGAGATGAACTGTTTGTACCACTCAATATTTCGAATACCGAGCTCATTATTACCCTTTGCCAGTGTGAGAACAAGCACAAATGGGTAAGAAAGAAACTCACGCAATGAAATACACAATCTGATCCGTTATAAGAACCTTGATGAGCCTCGGGCCTCTAAATGTCCTAAGAACCCAATACTCCTTAGCCTTGATCAAGGCCATGATTAGGAGCAATAGGCCGATTGCGATAGGAATCCCCCTATACCGCCGTTGAGCGCACGCTTGAGTGTATAGATGAGAAACAGAGGCCACTTGCCAGTCGAGAAAGATGATAGCTGATGAAAATTCACCCGTTCCGGCACAAGATGTGCTATCCCTTGCCAGGCCAACAACTCCAACTACTCAGGACAGTGAGAATCTAAACAAACAGGAAACGGAGTACACTTACCACCACCTGCATAAGTTCCATAAATTGATAAAGAAACTTTACCAATAGCCTCGAGCACTAGGACGGTGTAAAGAAGCATTGCAACTCCTTTAACTGAGATACTGATTGTAAACATTTGGAATCAAGAACAACAACTGAAGGTCCGCACCTTTGTGATACAGAGCCAGAACCCTGATAGTCAAGATATCTAAAGTGAGATGGTCAAAATTCTGCAACGGCGACAAATCTCGAGGCTTCACAATCGACTGTAACAACCGTGATTGAATCTATTGCAAATCTCAAAGTGTGTCATCAAATATAGTCGTGTTACACGTACAGGATATTGCAGGTATCCACGCATACAAGTTGCCTGGACAGTAAATTTTGATTCATCATTTTCAAGCAACAAGCTGAGCTTTGCGACACAAACACCTGGAGAATGTCATCAGTTCACTCAGTCTAATGAATTGCCTGTGGTGCGATATACGCACTCAAGAAGCGTCACATTTGACGTGAAGTCTATGAAGTCGATTCATATAAGCTCAGTACTATCCTACAAAATAACTTACATAATATCCTCATTATTGCACCGATAATGCCAACATAACGGTTCTGTATCGTATGTAAACATGGAACACGTTGATGAGCATTTGTAAGTACTCACTAAAAAGAAAAACAATTTCGGTACACTCATGGAATTGGTCTGGTGGATACGAGCCTGAAGTCAGTCATCTAAGCCACCCTCGACAAACTTAAGCTACAACGTACCCAGAAGAACTTGACCTGGTTACGAAATAGAAAATATATATAAAAAGAGTTTTCCATACTAAAGACTCACTTCTTTATCAAACGTGCATACTGAAGTAAGTTAGAAAACGCAGCTTATGCCAACTTGAAGAGAAAAAGAACAAACGTGAATCGTAGAGAAGTGCAGATGCTACAACAGCGGAAAGATAGCCAAAGACAAAATTTCCTTTCACCCAATCAGACACCTCATCTGAGGGCAGATTATTGGTGACGTCTCGGAGAGAAATAGAAATGTCAGACATCACGGCAGGAAAGAAGGGGGCGAAATGAGCTGGCAATCAATAGCGAAGGGTTATATACTATACTAGTTGACATTTTTGACTCCATCTTGATCTATCTGTCCTAGCTTCGTCATTCTGTGATTCTGTGTTATAAAAATACATTTAAAAATCGAGGAAAGCATGTAGAAATCAGATATGCTCCATGATCTGTGGAAGATTATGATTTGATATCAGAGCGACACTCACGACTTGCTGCCGACTCTCCTGCGGAAATCCAGTCCGCCCGTTTCATGAAATCCCAAAAGAATGAGCTGGCTCATTATGAAGGCGCACTGACATAGACATGTCAATGACTCTTTTGAAAAAAGAATTGATAATCGTGAATGGGGACGTGATGATCACTGGACATCTTGATAGACGAATTTACATATATCTTTCATCAACTGGAGCACTGTAGATACTAGAGTTTCTGGAGATGGTTTCGAGGCCTATGATCGGATGAAACACCGCCATTAGTGTTTGTGCGCACCGCAACACAGAGTAGAAGTTCCTAGAGGTAATCTTCAAGTTATACGAGCTCAGAATGCAGAGGACGTCTTTGTTGAAAATGGATGTACTCACAGTACAGTATTCTAGACTCTTCATGCCTTTACTTTGCTAAACTATTGCCTTCATCCCATAAGCAATCAGTTTAGTGTGAGCGGACCACCAAAGTATTGAAGACAGCCTTGACTCCCTCTCGGCAAGTGGATTGGTGCGAACTAACATTAATGCTCGTTCCTTCGTTGACACCGGCTCCACCTGCCTCTTTCAGATTGAAGAATATCTGGCTGCCAAGGATGCATAGGAGCGTAGGATTTCCTATAGCATCCAAAACAGTCTGGGCTGAATTTTGCACCAGATCCTCGCCGCTCACTATGGCAAAAACAGAGCACAGAATTGCTCTTTGCGTGAAGTTAGAAAGTACCGGTATCGCTTTAAACAATTGAAGGGACTGACGTAGCGAAATACATAATTTGGTCGGTAATGAGAACCTTAACAAGTTTCGAACCGCTGAAGGAGTTCAACTTCCAATATTCCGTAGCTTTGATTACAGCTAGAACCAAAAGTAGCAGATCTAATGCAACAGGAGGAACCCTATACAACGCGTTCAGCAGTACATCCATGACCGAATGATATCACACACCAATCAAGCATATATGCAAACGTCGGTGCATTTGTTACATCAGCACAAGCTATTGTATCCTGCGCTAGCCCAACAGTTACCACTAGAATCGAAGAAATCAGACTTCTGTGACCAAGTATTTAGAATGGACCTCACCGCCCTCGGCCAAAGTAACATAGGTCATAAAAGATATTTTTGCGATAACTTCAAGACCTAGGAGAATATAAAGGACCAGAGATACTTTTGTCCCTGTTATTCATTTTCTTGATAAATATTTACCAATAGAAAAAAATGAATCAAGTGCGCGCCTTTATGATACAATGCCAGAACCCTGAGTATCAAGATATCTGGTCGAAGTTAGAGCCCATGATAAGATTGCATGTTACATGCGAAACCCCACAGTCAATGGTGATAATGGTGATAGAGTCTACGGAACTTCAGACTGCGCAACCGAAGACTATGGAAATTGCACTCACAGGACAGGATCGGTAACCACGTGTAAAGTTTACCTAGTAAAAGAACATCGATATCAATGCGTACGATCACCTTCTTGAGTGTCAAGGAAGCACACATCTAGTAACAGTGTTAGCTTCGCAAGGATGACAAAACCTAACATACATACTGGAATAATGTTGCATTGTAAGACGGTTCTGCAGGGCAACGATATCAGCTCGAGCGTCCGCTGGTTTACGCTCGTATATACGAACCAAGAACACGCAATACTGATCCAACAACCCCCACATAACGATTCTGCAGTTTGCTTTAGAATTGGACAGATGGAATTACGTCAATATACGCACCAAGAAAAAGACGATCTTGGTCAAGTTCATAGGAGCGAACTGATCCAATGTTAGCATTATGGATGGAGAATTGGTTTGAAGGCAAACATACCCAAAAGTATCTGACCTGGCGGGTGGAATCATATAAAATGAAAAGAGACCACTAGCATACATATACATACTTCTTTCTCGAACGTGCATACTGGAGCAAATTGGATGAGCGAGCCTAGATACTAGAAACGGCTGTACTTACGCGAATCGTAAATTAACGAAGTCGCCAGTGCAATAGACAAGTAACCCAAAGTGTTTGTTTCCTCTATCCAAGGGGGAACCTCATCTGGAGGGATGGTTGCAACGATGTCTCGAACAGTAAAGGTTGACTTTGATAGCATGGCGGATGCGGATGAGGGTACTCAGGACTTTGATGGAAAGATGAATTTTATAGCGCTGGAGTGAACTGAATCTTTGCACGCAGGCTTGATTGAGAAATCATCTCGTACCCAAAAGTCACTTATGCTGGACGGAAGAACGGCAAAAAGGCGAGCTTGTGCAAATGGAGATCCCGAGTCGCATCAAGACTCGTAAATAGAATTGAAGAACGCCTCGGATGCACTACTGGCCTCGGTGTATGTCTTTAGCTTATCAAACTTACTCCAAAAAAAGAAAGGTAATTGGCCTCCAACCACATCTGATGCTGTGCGCAATGATCCTAAATGGCAAGTAAGTGGACGCCCCATTCGAGAGGGCGGAAGGTTTGAACTTACAATATCTTCACGCGCGACGAATCCATGAAGCTAGCGCACATTGTTTTCAGTCTTCGCCTCATATCTGCCCTGCAAAGTCTGCAACGAGGAAAAAGATCGGAACACAGCGAAATATCACAGGTCATCTAGTCGCAGTTTTGAATATATATATATATATATATATATATATATATATATATATATATATATAAGGGGTTATCACATACGTGCTTCTTTCATTCAAAAGACGATACGTCGGATTGATCCAAGAGATGAATTCTTCACTCCTTGTGCTTCCATGTCGTTTCGCATCATGATAGAAAGACAAACAAACAAAGGTCTGGTGATGCGGGCGTTCTGCATCTATGAATAGAATCGATCAGGAGGCATACCTCAAATCATATAGACTAAACATCAAAAAATCAAACAGACGTACCGACTACTGTGTTGGTGGACTTCCCAAGACGAGAGCGAATAAACTTAACATGAGATTTTTATAACCAACCTATCCAAGCTTCAAGTTCAATGATATGCAGCTACCGAGCATGCATAGGAGTGCAGCATTTCCAGACACTCGAAATTTCACTTTCTTGCTTCTTTCGAAATATCTTGTACCATGAAGAGTTCGATAACCGGGGAAACTGGGACTTCCAGGCAATCATTAACCAAGAGAGGATATGAATGGATTAATATTGCTGCGCAAAGCATCTACAAGCATTTAAATAGAGCTGCTTTTACCACAAGCACACATTCACCGGTAAACATGGTCAGCTAGTAAGGTAAAATCAGCTACGTGAAAAATAATGAGACTTGAATTGACGCATGACACACCATGAAGATTTGCTGCAATCTCAGCCTCAGCTCTATCCCCATTCGCAAGAAGCTTCTCCTTGTTATAGAGTAGCTCCTCACGGGTCTCGGTGCTGTATTCATGGTGTTGAGCTGGAAAGATTTTGTAAATGGTTCGTCCGGCTGGCCATTAGAAACAAGGCTCTTACTCTCAACAATCGCATCAACAGGGCACGCCTCCTGACAGAAACCACAATAGATGCATTTTGTCATGTCGATATCTTACAGTTGCACACTTTGTTAAACAATGTTGGCGTAAAGGCAAAACAAATTCCACACCGTATTTCGTGGTCCGTCTCGACCCATCCTGTCTAGCCTCGCTCTCAATGGTGATAGCCTGCGCAGGGCAAATTGCTTCACATAACTTGCACGCTTGGACATTCCACTACATAAGTTACATGTAAGGTGGGAGAGGGTTAAGGACGTACCGATACATCGTTCCTCTCCTGATGGATACCGACGCAAAGCATGCTCACCACGGAACCTGGGTGACAGTGGCCCCTTCTCGAATGGGTACATGATAGTGTACGGAGGGCGGAAGAATTGTTCCATCACTATCCACATTCCTAGTAAAGACAATAATCAGCACGCGCCAAGCTGTCTTCATCGAGCTGACTTATACGCACCACGGATGATTTCGGTAAAGAAGAATAAGTGTACCGCCTTGTCCAAAGCACTTTGTCCTTTGTACGGGTTAACAACATCCGAAGCAAGTGGTGCAGCAGAAGGCGAGCCAATGTCACTGGCAGCGTCCTGAACAGTTTTACGGTCGGAGGCGTGCTGAGCGTAAAGTCGACTAGATGAAGTTGACAACGGCCGCGCCATTATCAGGCGAGCAGCGACGTGGCTCTGTATTGGCGTTGGCCTCAGAAGTGCGCGCGCTCTACCTTGCTGGAAGGCCAGCCGAGCGGCGTTTAAGGACATGGTGGATGACGACGACGACGACGACGACGAAGGATGAGGGTGTGCGATGAGGACGTTTGGCAACTTCAAAGTCGGAGGGAGAGGTTACGTAAGCACAAATGGGATTGACCAATGAAATTATTTCCGAATGTAAACCTCAAAGTTCCGGCAAGTGATCCTTTCTCTCTAACGATAAGATAACAAAAAGACATGTCCAGCTCATCCAAGGGCAAAGGCACCTCAAAAACACTTAATGAGCAAGGTATGTGAGGGACAGCACATTGTAGACACGTCTGATCCAAACTTAGAACTCCAACAAACCCTGTCTCGACTGCAAAATGACCTTCAGGCTCTTGCGTCGAAAATAACCGAACTCGAAGCCGAGGCAGATGAACACGAGTGAGTCAATATTACCCTACCTGTCATCCGAAATGAGGCTGATCAACCGTGTTAGACTAGTGCTGTCAGCTTTGGTAGAGGCCTTACAAACGAATCCTGACAGGAAGTGCTTCCGTATGGTCGGCGGTATACTTGTGGAACGCACGGTGAAGGATGTTGTACCTGCCCTGCAGACCAACAGAGACGGGGTGCGTGTTTTTGTTAGATCCTCAAGATACGCTGTGAAGCTGATTAATGTCCAGATCAAAAGTGTCGTTTCAAATCTTGTGAATCAGTACAAGTCGAAGGATGGGGAGTTCGAGTCATTGAAGAGAGAATACAACGTTCGTCCAATAGCAGTAGCCTAGGCTTGCTTAGACGTGCGCATGAAAGTGTGAGTGTTGAACTTCTTGGTTGCTTGGAACTTCGTATTGATCGTCAGCCAAAGACTGTATCAAAAGCGTGACATGTATCAACAGAGGTTTCGAACTAACGTCAGTCTATCTTATTGCAAATGCACGAGAAGCCCTGCTATGTTCCACCGGATTGTCAGGTTGAATAACGTGTGATACTGGCAATGGATCATCCGTTCACAAAATCTAGCGTACGCAAGTCAAAGTTGCAAGTTTTCTTCGACGCTGGCAGCTGAAAGACCAGCGCTGCCCCGGTGGCTTTTGCCCTCGGAGGAATCTGTGCAAGGCCATGCGAACGCGGACGCCCGATGTACTCCGCGATGTTTGGCTCTGAGAGAACTTCAAATGTTTACTGGCGGTGTAGTCGGCGGCAGTTGCAAATGCATCTCGATGGCCTGCCATTTCCAAACGCCTAGGAGATACCAATCACATCGAATTTCTTGGTGTGTCCAGTCCGATCATCAACTTCTGTCTTTCACATTCAAAGAGCCTGCTCTGCAAGTCTGGAATCTCACGATGAGAAAAAATAAACAGGTGTTTTTGATTGTCTGGCGAATCGCACGCACTTCTGAATCTCAAACACAGTTCTCGCCTAACAATCAGGATGCAGCCCAATAAGCATTCCGTTAGGTCTCGGTTATCCCTTTCATTTGCAACACATTAGCATCATAGAAGATGGATCAACATCGTTTAGGAGGCGACGGTGTTGCTTGCACTTTATTTGGGCGTTATTTCGATGGCTGTGCTATAGCTCACCGACATGGGCGTCTACGAGAACCTGAGGGCCTGTTCCATCGCAACTCGTCGACCAAGCTGTACCAGGGACCAACGAATGGAAATTGGGCTCATTCCGCATCGGAACTATCCAAGAATACGGTGCAACTCACAGATTTCTTGATCATATAAGGAAGGTGAATAAAGAATAAGCTATTAAAAAAGGCGCCTGCAATGACCCTTCCATTACTCGACCTTGTGTAGCGTTTGAGTCTGAACGTCAACAATGGCCGAATATCATAATGTTTGCCTTGTCTGCACGGCCAGAGAACATCTTTGACCTGTCACAATCAAGTAAGCGAAGTACCAATCGCCGCCGAAGATGCCCAACTTAAAAAAAGGTACTCCTCTCTTTCTAAATCTCTTAAAGCGACATGTGGCTTGTGTTTCTAACTTTACATACGCCTTTACAGGTTTCTACTTCGGGACGAGGCAGAAGCTTTAATTGACACACGTTAGAGCTGCTAATCCTGGGTTTGATAGGATAGTCGTCACTGGAGCAGCGAATGTGTAATTGAGAAGGTGATGTCAATGGCATTGGTCCTTCCCACTGTGATTTCAATTCGGTGGGTGAAGCCGAGACATGCGTTGGAAATGAATATTCCCTGTAAGTCTGTCTCTTCATCAGGCTTCTCGCAGTCCCGTAATGATACACCTAACCCAATGTTTATTGGTGTAGGATTGTGATCTTCCTTACGGGATGGGCAATAAAGCGTGATCCTTGTCACTAGCCTGTCCGTACGGGCTCGGAATTCACGGTAGTCGACGGTGAAATTCGAGGCACATTCCCTTTCTCCACATCCATCTCAGTCGCCAATCGATCCTACTTGTGCCACGTTCTAACACATTCTCAAGCGGAATTAGGGAATCCAATGCATACCAACTCTTACGCTTACTGCGATCAAGCTGCTGGTACTATCACACGCACCAAGAAAACCAAACAGCTCTCCAGATTATCCGCTCAGAGTCTAAAGAACCGCCGAGCCGAGATTTCATTTTGCGTTCGCAGTCGTATCGGTAGTGCCAAGGAGACAAAACTTTCCTCGGTATAATTCAGTCTCGAGCTGTGGTAATGTAGACGCTCATGCCTCTTGGGCGCTCACCCCGAGCCGAGTCAGAGGTTCACCGGTACTGTATTCAACGCACATTTAGACATCGCCTACGCTTATATTTTTGTGCTTATTGACGCCGATCCGGCGAACAATGCACGCTTGCTTCCGCGAGTGAGACAAGGAACAGAGAGCAGTGTTAGCGCCTTGAATCTCGGACGCATGAATCAAGGCGTTTGCTTCCCGAGCTTTGAAACTCAGGCCCAAGCTATGACTCAGGCAAGTTGGCAATGTCTATAAATCTCGGGTTCTTATCTTTATTTTTACTTCAATAATATTTTTTTTTTGCACTGACACTTTTATCGAAGAATCAGGTGTGTGCAAACGACATGGCTGATTCTTGTCCGATACCGATAGTGGTGAGGATGTAGGTGTACCCTCGAACACCCCTAAATTCGCATTCATCCTCGATTAGAGATGGACGTGACAGGTCTTGAAACTCGTACACACATGGATTCAATCACAGAGAATCGCTTTCGGCGTCGAGGATCGTTGTAGTTCTGACCCCTATTTTCAACACTCGCTACCCACGCATTAATACCATCGTACCCACTATGAACGAGGCTATGAACCAGGGCTAAATTCCGACATTGAATACAAAGGCACTTGTTCCGATTGTCCGTATGCTAATTCGTACGTATCCACCCTTCTCTTCTGCCGCTGTGTTCACTGATGCCACCTTCTGAATTCTAATCTTGAACATCATGATCAAAGTCTGGCGACGAGTTCAGAACTGATATAGCATATCACCCCCCTTAATATGATCGTTCATATGTTCATACCGTTCCGTTCATATGCTATGGAACAAACAAGCTCCGGGGTAGTGGGGTGCTTCTTTTCTTATACCGCCGGTCAGTGCCAGTGCCAGTGCCGTGCCATTAGCGAGTCACTGAGACAATGGCAGCTCGAAGTTGGCAAACAGACTCTTGGAGCCCCTTAGTCTTCTGAGTCTCCTCGGATTGGGTTTGTTCTCAGCGGCGGCGTATCAGTGTCTGAAGCTTCGAAGAAACATTGACCCCTCTCTTCCCCTTCTCTTCTACGTGTAGCCGGAGCCCTTCTCACATGTACGTATCTCCCCCTTCCCCCTTCCGTCAATCAACACAAAACGTCATTCACTTCGTAAATGTACACGGCTAATCATGGCTCTTCTCGAATACCGAGCAAATAAAAAGCTGCATCTTTTCCAGTCTGCTGAATCGGATCGGATTAGCCACATCGACATGAGAGTACCGATTCAGGATGATGCTTATGGGATGGGATAAGGATAGGGGTAGAGGTAACTTCTCTGCCCTCTGTGGCTCCTTGACTCAGAAACGCTTCTCGAGCAGATACTTTCACACGCCCTTCCTTACTTTACTTCCCCCCCCCCCCCCTCTCCTTCTTTTTTTACTCAAATTCTCAAAGTAACAAAGTTATTCCGCGGTACATACATACATAGTAAGTCTTACTCCCGGGAGTATCGTCGACTCGAGAGCCGCACTAACAAGAGCCTGACGGAGAAGAGAAGCTTAAGAGAAGTAAGGGAAGTAAGAAGCACAGCTGGGCGCGTCTCGTTCTAAATTAAACGTGAACTTCGATTGTCCACATCCGAGTCCGAGTCGCCACCACTACTACTTACTACTTACCACCGACTACTAGTAGTAGTTAGACAAGTAACAAGCCGGCGGTTCTGTCTCCAGAAACACCGAAATGAAAAACACGACCCTCCTCCGGGAACCGAAACTTGAGTTCCGACATGCAGTACGCAGTGCCTACTACTACTGCTGCTGCTGCTGCTGGTGCAGTGCCAGTGTACTGTACTGTACAACTGTACAAGTAAGTAAGTACTGGATAGATGTCTTATTGGAATTTGCCTTTCGGGGACTACCATGTACCATACCATGACTACGCATCTTCTTCAAGAAGTAGTAGTTACAATTCCATATCGTGGTGCCAGTGCCAGTGGCGTCAGCAAAAGTAAAGCTGCCTCGGCGGGTCGGCGAGTTACTAGTACATAAACACGGCATGCATGCTTCTCGTTCTCATCTTGAAGACCATCGAGAGGCACCGATCCTGAGACTGGTACTATATATGCAGTATCGTACCAATCGTAGTAAGCAACATACCTGATACAGAACACTACAGAGACAGAGGCAGCCTGCTTCCCCTTCCCATACACCACCACTAGTCACGGTATTCCGTAAGATCGGGAAACATCAATGCGTGTGCTACCTTCCCCCCAATTTCCAGCACGTACGACGAGCGAAGAGAGATACATGAACTTGTATACGCATAGAAGGCGGAGAACAGAAAGGCAGGGAGACAAGGCAAGACGGTGGAAGGCCATGTACAAGCATTACATGTATGTACATCTACGTTATATAAGATATTTAAAGACCAAGGAGGAGGGGGAAATCGAGCAGGAGATAGCATAAAAGCGTAAAGAAAGAGATGTAAAAGAGATGCAAAAGGATAAGGAAGGGGAACAGAGGCAAGATACTAACGCTATTATACCAAATGCAAGTGCGAAACAAAGAGAGGAGGGGAGGGGCTGGGAGGCTCACGTCCGATCCCCAACATCCTCCACTTTTCTTTTTCCCAACAAAAAAAAAACAATGACAACGCGCTTTTCAAAAGGTCAGAAATCACGACGGCGTCCCCGACGCACTCCTCTCTCTTTCTCTTTGCACCGATCCCCTCCCCGGCCCACCAGTAGTAGTAGTAGGCATAGGCATCATCGGCTCGTCAGCCGGCCCCAGTCCCTGTTCCGGCATCTCCGGGTCGACCATCGCATCCCTCATCACATAAGACCCCGGCCCGATCCGTTGGTGTCCATGCATCCTCTGCGGGGCCGAGACCGGGGCTCCAGGCCCATTTGGTGAGGTTGGGCTTCCGGAGTGAGAGTGGGCGTGTTGACGAGAATGAGAATGGGTGTGGTTGTAATTGTGGGTGTGGGTGTGGACGTAGACGTGGGGTCGGTCGCCGGTGTGGGGGTGGTTGTGGACGTGGGGCCGGTTATGAGCGTAATGTGCGTGTGCGTGGTGTTTGTGCGAGTGTGTTGTGCTCGAGTTTGAGGAGGACGGTGGGAGGTGTGGTTGGGGAGGAGAGGATGAAGGATGCGTGCCACGGGATGGCTTATCACCATTTCGTTCTCGGTCTCCGTGAGCATGCTGTTGCTGCTGCTGCTGCGACTCAAACTTTTCTCGTTCGAGGCGTTGACGCTCCCATTCGTCGTCTGCCATCTGTTGAGCATGTGCATGCGAGTACCCACCCGGAGATGAAGCCTGTTGACGACCTACACCAGCACCAGCAGCAACGGAATGGGACCGACTACTACTCGACGACCTATGGGGAGGTGGTATCACTCCTGTTCCAGCCCCTTGCTCGGTAACAGGACTATGATGAGAAGAATGCGGCGTCATAGCAGGCGGCTGCGAAGCCTGCATCGCCGCCATTGTCGCCGCCGCTTCCTGCTGTTTCTGTATCTCCCGTTCCCTCTCTTCGCGCTCGCGTTCCAATCTAAGAGCTTCCTGATTCCGCATTTCTTTTACCGCCTTGCTCACGCGCCCACCTCTGCGTTTTGGGGGAGCCGAGACTGGGGCTGGGGCTGGAGCTGAGCTATGAGGAGGTGGCGGTGGTTGTGGGTGCACATCGTGTGCGAGGATGTACTGACCGGCGTCGGTGATGACGGGTCTTCCGTCGGTGCCAGCGACTACGATTTGAGGGCCGTCATGTGTTTGAACTGTTACCACCTGCTGGGCGTGGGTGATAGGAAGCTGGTTTGGATGCTCATGAGGTTGCTGTGGAGAGACATGGTTTGGGCCGCTTGAGCCTGGGACAGGAGCGGGTTGGATGGGATGGAAAGGTTGTTGATGGGGAGCTGGGGCGTGTCCGCGTTCACGACGTCTACTGGATTGAGGGAGTTCCGTCGATGCCGGCGGGGGAGGTTGGTCAATGAATTGATTTGGCAGAGATGTACCTGCAGGCTTGGGAGAGGCGGGAAGCTGATTGAGGCGTTCGTACAAAATTCTAAATGGAGATGAGCGAGTGTGCGAGGCGTGTAAGGACAAAAATAGAATGTAACTCACGCTCGTTCGAGTTTTGCACGTTGAATGTTTCTTTTTGCCTGTAGAACTTTGAAGTACAGTCTGTCGTTTTCCTGTACAAAAGAAAGCAAAATCGATTGAGTTTCTGTTGATTTTTAGAAACTCGTGTACGACTCACCGATTCGACTTCAGCAACCTTATACTTCAAGTCCTTGTACCTCGCAATGTATTTGCTATCATTATCTACGCCTTGAATGTTGATGTGATGCACGGCACTTTGGCCAGGCTTTGAACGACTTGAGTTGAACGGCGCTGACGTGGCCGAATTTTGAATGGGAGCACCGACTTCCCGGAAGGGTTGAGAATTAGAGGAAACAGGCATCCCGTTTGAGTCGCGGTAATGAGAATGCGAAAGCGCTGAGGATTGTTGCGGTCCAGAGGGTCCAGGCGATGGTGGAGGGGACATTGTGTGAGAGTCGTTGGAGGTAACGATGAGGAGGGTGGATATCGCCACGCGAGCGGGAGAGTGTCTGGAGCCTTTGTGTTGTTTTGTGGTGAAGTCCGAAGAGGCAGGTAATAATTGAGTCCGGATTCGAGACGGGCGCCGAGCGTCTCGCCAAAGCCGGTACCCAGCTAAAAAGAGAGCTTTTGTCGGAGAACGATGGCTGAATGTCGTCGACGACGACGACGAAGGGGACAATTTTCTGTGAGCGAGGGCGGATGTGATGAGAGAGGGAGGAAAAGAAGGGGGAGGGGTGGTAAAACGGAGACGCCTGGCTGTGTTTCCCTTCAAGTCAGTTCATTTCATTTGGCTTTTCTGTTCCTGCCGCGTTCTCCCTTTCAACTCTAAATTATACACTTCATTTTCATAATTTTATAATCACTTACACGCTTCATGTATGCATTTACTGTAGCTTTCTGGTGGTGTGGACTTGGTTGAATTCTCAAAAAAAAATCAATAAAATAAATTGTTGTCGAACGAGCGAGATCCAGAGCGGGAAATGATCCTGACACTCGAATCAAATCAAGCGAAGCGAATCCGGAGTCGGTCGGTCGAGACAATTGAGTACCTAATTTAGTTGTACTCTCCCACGACTTCAGTGTTTCTCCGTCACGTCTTTCAGTCAGTGTGCGCTCACATTCGCTCGTCCATCCTTTGAGTTCAACACAGCTGTTTCTTCATCAGTTACAACGCCACTAGTACGTTCTACCAGACTTGTTTTGAAACAATAATGCTCAATATGCTTTATGCTATGCAGTGTCTCTTCCTTACAGGCAGTATGTCTCGTTTCGCAAGCCTCCATCTTTTCTCCTGCAAGGGGCTCTTTGATATTCACTCACTTTCTCCTACAGGGACATGCCCCCTCCGGGAGGTTTTGAATCCATCCGCTATAAGCGCAATCTACCCTTCCGTGGTCCTTCCAGCTTCGTCATACTTGCAGGAGTCTTCGGCATATCTGCTTTCGGCTTCTATCGTTTGGGTCAAGGAAACCTTGAACGGAGGTAAGCCAATACAGTACCCATTTTACCTTTGCCTTCTTCGTCTTTCCTATCTTTGTCTACTTCTCTTCATACACCTCTCCATCTTCTCCCTTTATCCTTTTTTGCTCTCGTCAGCAATGACGTCTGCAAATCATCCCCCGGCACGCTCGACTCCTATGCTCTATCTATCGAGAGCTTCCGCGCTTCCCTGGCCAATTCAGTTTAGATCAGGAGATCTCTCTGACAGGGGTTAACACCTCATCTGGTCCTCATATGATGACGAATACTTGTGGCGGACTACTAGCGAAAAAAGGAGAATGACGAAGAGGGGGTGGCAAGTCGCCCAACGGTTCGCTTGGGCATGATCGCGGCTACCGACAATGCTGAAGCTGAATTATACTTCGCGTTACAAGGAGGGCTTCATCGCATCCGTCATCACCAGCTTCACCGACATCGCATGACTATGTCATGCTCGCAGCACCTTCGCATCAAGTTTGACTAATTGCGCAAAAGTTAGCGTCGATCTCTTGGGAACTGAAGGACGACGAAGACTTCATGACACAGAACGAGGTGTCCGAATGTGACGGGGTGCTTACCCCCCTCTGCTTTTTCGATCCGTTCCTATGGGCATCGCACATCTCATCTTCAAAATTGGGTCCTTTCGCCAAACGAATGGCTGACAGAGGGGTTCAATATACCATTGCTCCGCCGACTCTTCCTGCCACCCAGAATCCTTCCTATCTTTCTTGATCGTGACGTGATCAAACGGAAAGGAAAGAAACAAGCATCTCTTCAACGGTGCACGAGCGATTGTATCTTCTGTCCTTTCCCCACCTCTCATTTCCACGATATATTGGCGATACGCGTCCTCGGGCCGTCCTCCGTAGGAGAACGTCAAGAAGTCCGACCCAGTGATCGGAGCAGGGGAACAGCAGAGGGGTGCCACGTTCGCTTGCGTCCGGTTCACCCGCACCCGTGACCGCATGTGTATCTTTTCCATGGAACGTGCCGAACGATACAGAACGCGGCTCGATACCGAATTGGCTGCGCGGGCCTGCGTGTGCGAGAGAGGGAGAAGCTTTCGGAGTACTATCCCCCTGGCCTGGACGTGACCCCCTTTCCCCCCTCCTTCCTAGAGCTTTAAGTTTGGCCAGTGTCTTCCCAGTGCGTTGAATGAATCTTTGCACCCCACACGTCTAACAATGATAGACAATATTGGGATATATTGCGTGTCACGCTCCGAAGCGGTGTCTGGAGGTCGGACATAGGATTTAATGGACTGTCACTGTTACTGGGACCTGGCGAGCGAGGGGGTGGAGGAAGAATCGAAGACCAGAAGCAAGTGTAAACCATCTCCAGCTCGGAAGCCAACGACGACATGCTCATTTCGGATTTGGGCCGACGGGGCACGTCAGAGTCAGGCTTTTGAATGTCTGAATTTGGAAGGCAGTTGGAACTGTAACATACGCTCCGAGGGTTAAATTTTGATCCCGTGCTCCGACGATCCGCGCGCCTCCTCTCTCTCCCGTCCTGCTGGGTCGTCGTTCCGCGGAGTAGCCTCGTGCCACGTCTTACGGCCCCCCTCGCAATTGCCTCATTTTGTGTTCTCCGGACGCCCGGGCATTCGTTCACTCCTTCTGGCCACGCCACCCTCCCCCCTCTCTCGCACCCTTTGTCCGAACCACTGTCCTTCATTCGCCCTCCGATCCCTCTTTGTCCGCGTTTGAACGTCAGAGGCGTCGGCGTCCAGACGTCGAAAGCATCTCCACCCTTCATTTTTCACTTTCTTCCAAAATTATAATCTTCGTCTTCCAATCTATGTTTGCATGCAGTGCAATCACTCTGTCACATGCATTCATGTTTCACTTTCTTCTTCATTGTTCTTGTCTTTTTTTTTTTCAAATCAAGAAAGTCGAAAGGAAAGCTGACTGACATATGCTGCTGTCTTATTGCACTTCATTGTTGCTTGACAGGGAACTGCAGCGCGAGAAGACATGGTCACGGATCCACCTTGTCCCACTTTTGCTCGCCGAAGGCGATCGGGACGTGTACCGGCGTTCAGAGGCCGCCAAAGCTCGCGAGGCTGAGATCATGAAAGACGTCCCCGGATGGGAGGTGCGTTTATTCTCGGATTTTGACTCTGACTCGATGTTAAGCGCCTGCTTATCTGACTGTGCCTTTTTTCTTCGCCATCATGCTTTTCATACATTATCTTTTGACTCTAACGATAACGGCGACGCTTTTAACCTGCCTTTTGGATATACTTGGCGCTATTTTTGGACCTTCGGCTTTGTGTTCGCATTGCTTTTTCGGGGGACTTTCTATGGTCAATGCGTTACGGCTGTCAAACGTGGCTCGGCACCTCGCAACGGTCCCGCTTTTGTGTATTGTATCCGGCCCCGACCTCCCGATGCCTCCGGCATACTGTCGGCTCTTTGTACCGTTCGGATTGGGACGTGCAAACGGGTCCTTACTGGACCTCGGACGACTTTGGAATGACTGGACACACTGCGACGATGAATCATCATCGACGTTGGGGTTTCGACTGACTATTGTTCGATGACTACGTCCGTAACGTCGCCTCTCGTTCTTGGCCGACGGTCGACATCTGAATGAATCATCGAAAAAACGAAAAACGGCTCTATCATTTCGTTTCGACCTGGGCGCGTCGCCTTACATCGCCATCAAACATGTTCCAAAACCATACGAACGCCGCTATCTCTGACCTTGCCCACCAAACCGACCCCGACACGTCTTTCAACCTGACAAATCGATACTCGCCCGTTATCTCGTCGGGTAATGACTCGCCTATTCATTCATTCGTTCATTCGACTCACGGACGTTTCGCGGGAAACGGAAATCTCAATCGAAATCTCGGGTACACGGACATGCAATTCAACGCGATCCCGCACCTACGGAACTAAAACTGACCAAACTCAAAAACGCACCTGAACGGCGCAATCCGGCGATTTGCGTCGGCGCGGGAACGCCACTGTTTTCTTTCTTTCTTTTTCTTTTCGTGCTTGTGCGCCCCGCTCTGACTGACACGCGTGATTCTCCGCTTTTTCCCTGGTGCGAAATGTAACCTTGCGCCGATTGTGACTTTTTTTTGCATCCGGGTCTCGGTCTCGAACGCGGCGCGTTTATCCTCCTGCAAACATTCCTCTGGACCATGACTTTGGTACGTTCGGAAATGGCCTTGCGGGTGGCGTTTATCGCGGCGCTTGTGGACTCTCTTGTCCTTCGTTCACTTGCACCTTCACGGTGCTGGACGATCACGCGTCCTATCGCGGGGGTGTTTCATTTACGATGGATGGAATGCACGTCTTGTTCCCAAATTCGACGGGTCGGCCGATTGGGGCGGGTGCTTTCGTTGGTTTCGCTGTATCGCTGCGGGGGGATACTTGTGTATTTTTCCTGATTCCGTACTTGACGGAACGGGGATTGTTATTCGTTTTGGTACGGGTTAACTTCCATTGCGGCGTTGGGGATGTGACGGATGGGCGGAAAATTGGGTGGTGTGGTATGGATTGGATGTGATCAGGCCGGCAAGAGTGTGTACAACCAGGAACGGTACCGGGGCGCTGAGTCGATCGTCGTGCTCTGAGCTCTAAGCTAAGCACTGGGTAGGTGCAGTGCGAACTGTAGGCGTAGAACGAATAACATACAATGGGTCAGTAGGCAGTAACACAGCCTTACTTGTTTAGCCTCCACCCTGCCCCGCCTTACGCGCCCTTTTCTCTTTGTCAACATTAACGACTGTGCATTCTCTCTCAATTAAATTGCGCTGTGCATGTTATGTTTTTTTCTCGGGTCGACCGCCTGTCTGGCCTGTGGAAATGTTAATGCTGTACATGTGTGATGCGCCTGATAAACTGAGGCGCCGTCTCGGATATACGCGTGTGAGCGTCCCAGTGTCAATGTCTCACTGTTCTATGACTGTTCTATGAGTACTAGTGAGTGTGTGGATGCGAAGAAAAAGAAGCGCACGTTGGCGGCTAATTTCGTATACCTCGACTCCGTCATCATTGCTATCGATGTTCTCTTCTTCTTTTTCTTTTTCCGCGAATGAACCCACATTACCCACATGGTGTTTTAATTTTTTTTTTTTTTTTGAGAGTACAGGTTCCTTTGCGGACCTGTGGCTTCTGTCGCCGGAGGCGACAGGCGACTGCTTTCAAAAACTGTGTGGTGGGTTTATTGTATGTTCCGAATTCAGGAGGAGGGAATCATTGATCATTCAAGTTGAAGACCACCCCCCACCTCTCCTCCGACTGCCAGCCAGTGTAGCCCAGCATCTTTACATCTCAGTAGTATTTGTAAGCCGACCGTCATCCTGATAGTCTAGCCTAGACCCAACGAGCAAAAATAAACATATACGTGTGATAGCGCGCTAATGTATTCATTTCGAAGGAATGAAATGAGCATTTATATTCATGGCTACAGATTGAGGTTCAATATTAATCAGAGATGAAGAGGAAGGTTTGAGCCGAGTTTCTGGGTGGTTCTTCTTCTCGGTCGGTCGGCTTGTGTGTCACACTTGACGAAAATGGAAGTAGTGACGGTATGTGACAAATGTGACTAACTGTGACTGAGTGCCTGTCCGCGCAAGACCCCCTGGCCCCGAGGATGATTCTTTTTTTCAACCCTTTCCTTCCTTTTTACCAATAAACCCTTCATCATCACCGTTCCTCGTTTTACGGCGACGAAAATACACGTCTCTCGTCCGCTCGTTTATCTATTGCTGTGTCTTTTTGGGAGTCTTTATTGTCCGAAGCAGCCGAGTGCCAAAGAGGCACTGTGCTTACTCGTTTATCAGCGTGGATTGAAAAAAGGGGAAGCGGGAAAGGTTGGGTGGTCTCGGGTTTGGCGGAGGCGGGGAGTTGGTCTGCTTTTTTGTTTGTGTGAGTCCCCAGGGAAACATCCTGATTCCGTGTTGATTCCGGTGCTGATTCTAATTTGTATGGGCTGTGATGCCCTGATTGTGATTTTGATTGTGTCATTATCTTTTACGGTGTTGTGTGTGACCTTTTGTGAGTCAAAATAGAGTTGCGGGGGAAGATTGGCTGGGCCCCCTCATGCTGCGCTCGACGACGAAGCACGCGTTACATCCTCGGCGACCGAGAGTGGGAACGGCTGATAGTAGGGGAGGAGTGCCGGTATGGGAGGGGAGGCGCTCAATCGGCGAGACAGTGCGAAGAAATGCGGACATGGAGCTGCTGGACGTACGGACAGCGTCGTCGTCGCTGTTGTCGTCGACACCGACAAGGACACGGAGTCGGACAATAACTTCATGGCCTCTTTCGGCAACTTCGTCTTTTGCAGGAGTCACGTCTGTCCGACGGCATTCATGCAGCGCCTCTAGACGTGTCCGTCCGACCCATGAGGAGGAGAATACCCATGCATATTACTATGCCGGCAGATCCCATGCAGGTGCCGTCGACGTGACTGGCGATGCTTGTGTTAGCTCGAACGCCATACGATGTGGATCTGGACACGAGATCCGGAGTCGATTGTTCTTGCGATTGCTTACTTCCGACAGACGCCCCCATCATCACCAAATCCTGCATCAGCAGCAACATCACCGGGTCTATTCAGTCGGTGCAGACTCCCTCGATTCGGGGCCATCATCATCACCACCACCTTCTTACATATGGACGCGGACGAGACCTGGTGGTCGGAGTGGCTTCGGAGAAGGGGATGGACGTGTGATAAGATTGGGAATATCAATGGGATTGGGTGAGTGGACGGAGACGAGTCAGAGAGTGGAAATAAAAAATAAATTAAAATATTATTTGGTTATAGACTATGCGGGTGGTATAAATACAGACCCTACCTCAGCTGCCCGTACCTCTCTCTCTGCCCCCTCTCCTCGTCGTTCCTCGTGCAACGGCCCTCCCCTCCCTTTCTTTCCTACCCCCATCTCGCTCCGTCGTCTTCGTCTTTGTCGCATGCTTCCAACTCCCTCGACGTCGACAACAGCATACTATCACTCCTCGTCACACGCATACAACCACCCTCGTCCACCCCAAACGCAGTCACATCCACATCCTCATCGCTCGAGTACTCAGGAAACGATAAAGCCTTACTCCCCGACGCGGGTATCCTCATTTGCTGCTCGACCCAATTTCTCCTCCGCTAGTGCCACCCGAATTGCTTCCGGATCGGAAATGGACCCCGGCCACGTTCCACGTTCCATGGCTTCTGCCCCATTTGCATCCGCCCCGTCCGTGCCCCCGTCCACCTCTGGCAGTCACGAGGACGCGCTTCACCATCACTCTTATCTTCATCATCCTCCACCGCCGTCCTCTGCTTACTCCGACTTTTCGAATGTAAACACCAACTTGAACGGCAAGGATGACGACTTCAACCGATTGTTTGCTTTCGACCTCCTGGGGACTTCCTCTCCAACGGTCCCAGTGCTGCATACACCTTCTTTGGGGCAACAGCATACGCTTAGCCTTCCGAGCCCTCCACCAGCAAGCGACGTTGACGGGGATGGCATGAGTCCCGCCCTCTCATTCGCAGGATCGCCTTCGCCGACGTGGTCTCCTGCCGGACCGGGTTCCGCTTCGCTCATCACTCATCCTCAGGCGGCGCAGATGCACGCACAGACACACTCGCCTACGTTCGACTCGCCCACGGGGAACTCGCCCGCTTTGTCAGTGTACGACGGAGGAGGAGCATATGGATTGGGACTGTTCGGGTCTAACGCCGCTGAAGACGGTATATTCTTCGGTGAGTGGACATCTTCCTCGGTCCCCTGCCCCTCCTACTGCGGAATGGGCTACGGTTTTGGTTTTGACTTGCCTGAAGAGGCGGATGACTCATTTCGTGTTTGTGCTTCTCTAGGTCAGTGCGCGTCGGCACCGATGGATGTTGGGGAGCTCGACTTCGATGGGGCTTTCTCCCTTCCCTGGGACTCGTTTCCCTCGGGGTCTCCAGAGCCTCACCTTGGCTCTCCGAGGAATCAGCAGCAACAGCCACAGCAGCCACATCAGCAATTGTTCGCGTCACCTCAGACTCCCCAGTACGGTGGTCCCTACGTTGGCCCGGGACCATTGTCCGCTCCTAACCCCGCTGCGCCGCGTCTGTCTCCGTACACTCCTCCGGCCGTCGCACCTCGGGACCTTGAGTTGTCACCGGGCTTCGCCCATCCGACTTCTAGCTTATCTTCATCTACCCCGCTCTGGGCTGCGCAGTTGTACGAGACCCCTTCGTCGGCCACGGGTACAGGCTTCGAAAGCCGCAACTCGTCATTTTTAGCTTCTCACGGACGCAGTGCAAGTGACGCCAGTGTTTTCACCTCATTTCAACAGCAGCAGGGCATAAATAGCAACCCATCGTTCGTGCCTCCCCCCTCAGCCCCGGCCGCGATACCTATTCCATCTTCAGGCGGAAGTGGGCTCAATGCGGGTGACACAAGCTTCGGAGGTAGTGCTGCGCTTGCACAGCTCTTCCAACCAGCCAGTGCTCCCGTGTCTATCCCTGGAAACTCCAATTCCTCGTCTTTCATGTCAATGACGACGACTGGTGCCTCAGGGTTGCCTTCTCAATCACCCTACCACGGTTCAATTGACATCAATGCCAGGGGTAATGTCCAACGTAGCCAGGACCTGAAGGGTCCGGGCTCAGGGCTTCGGAGCCGCATTAGGAGCGCGAGTCAGCGCGTCGGAAGTGGGCTGCGGGATGCGCAGCGTGCAGTTTTCCACACGCGGACAGCTCCATACGCTCGAGGAGGATCTCCTTCGGACAATGTCAATGCAAAGCTGGAGCAAGACGCAATAGATGCTGCTGCCCAGAGGGACTGGGAGCTTAAGATGAGCATTATGGACGTCGATGGGCTTACGAATGGAACTGGAGATGGCACCATGAGGGTTGCGTTCCCTACTTCGACTACGTCACCGATGCAGATGAGGAGGGATCCTGATGCGACGGTGCGGGATTCACGCAGGAAGAGGAGTAACACGACTTCAAGCAGCACCTTTGGAGCTCAGCGACCTTCATTCGCGTCCGGTCTCCCATCTTCTGAGCCAACGACGTCTTTCCTGCTTTCTCACTCGCGTGAAGGGTCCGAACCGTCTGTGGGTCGCTCGCGTGCAGCGTCGGAGGAGTCAGGCAAGTCCGAAGATGACCCGTCGAAAGAGAAGGACAAAGAGGCCCCATTGCGCTCGGAGTTGCGTCCGCCTAAGCTTGCACCAAGCACTTGGCAGCTATACTTTACGGACTGGATTTCTAGACACCAGATGGTAAGGGGCGATAGGAAACTCAATGTTGCACAGGCAGCGAAAGAAGCCGGGGCCGAGTACGCAGGATTAAGTCCTGAGCAAAAGGAGGTTTGTGTTCAAGTCTCACCTCATTCAGACATTGTTTCTCATTCGTTACTTTTTTCATATCGTACATGATGCAATTTTACCGACGTCCGCCTTGCAGCCGTACAAGCGTCGTTCTCAAGCCCTCAAGAAGGCTCGTGCGCAGGAGCTTGCAGCCTGGCAGCGTACTCTCACACCTGAGGCCATCAAACGCGAGAATGCGTTCCGCGCACAACAACGCAAATCTGGTCGTTCTCGCCGAGGCAACATCAAGGATCCAAACGCGCCGAAGAAACCTCTCAGCGCGTATTTCATGTTCTTGCAATACGTCCGCGCCGACTTGGAGCGCGTTAAGAGGGTTTTTGGTGACGAAAAGGAGACGACGGCACAGAGCGTGCTCGCAGCGAAGTACTGGGGGAGTATGACCGACGAGGAACGCAAGGTGAGCTTTCAGTCTCCGTCCCGCCCTTCTCGTTTCTCCTTTTCGGATTTTATTCTCCGATTTTCTGTCTGTTTTTTCGAAGCTTTGCAGCTTCATCTACCTTTCACTGCCATCTCTTCAGATCACTATTGCTTCCCTATTTTCCCCCTTCCATTTCACTTAACCCCGCTGCTTTCACCATCTGAGCGAGAGGTTGGACTCTCGCCATATCTTATCGCCGCCGCTCCTCTAAATCTGGACGAGCGTGTATTGCACTTCCCTTATTTGGAAGTCAAACTCTGAGCTTGTCGGGCTGTGCAAGCCTCATCTGTCTCCGTCTCATCTGTGTCTATGTTTGTTCGATGCTGTGCACAGACCTGGGGACAGTCGATGTCATTGGTTCCTTTTTCCTTCCGTCTTGAGGATTTGGTGATTCCGAGCCCTCTTTGTTCTCTACTTTCGTCAAGAGGTTCGATCGGCCGCGTACACGTATGCTGCGGAGGCACTGCCCTTTGACCATATTCATGGATAGGAACTGTAGTTCCAGGACGGAAGGACCTCTAACACCCCGTGGGAGAGCATGACCCTATGACCCTCCCCTTCTGCACTTTGTCTTTACTCGTCCATCCCATTCTTCTTTCTTCGACTTTTCGGCGTTCTTTGAATAGAGCCCCCAAGTCGAGCCCCTTTCTGCCTCCCTTCTCTTTCGTTCTCGTGAACTTCCCCCTCACACCATTCAGTTGTTCTTCCTTCTTTGACCCGCAACAAACTCACATCCCCGTCCGTCCCGTACTCCGCCGACGAGAGCATGCCGGGTTCGGCGAGCGGGCTCGAATGACGAATGAGTCATTTGAGCTCACTTGTACACATTTGCACATCTTTGCTTCTTCTCCGCTCGTCCCGCTCGCTGGCAAACGTGTCCTTGCTGTGAACGTGCCACGCGCATCGGAAGGTACCGTGCCACCTCTGCACTATCTTTCCGATCCCCCTTTCCCCGCTCATCGAGTACATCTGCACATATCGCGCCTAGTTCCGGGTACGCGCTTCGGTGCGGGGCCTCCGGACGGTGAGAACGTCACGGCAGGTCGAAGAGGCAATCGGAGTCGGCGCTTTTGCATTCGGCCCTCGTATGCTTTTCATTATCGGCGGGAGAAGCGCTCTTGACTTCGAGCTTCTTTTTTTCCCTCGGTATGCATTTATGTGATCCTCGTGATCTCGCGATTGTGTGGCTGAAGCGCTTCGGAGCGCGGCGTTATCTACTTTCTCTTTGCACTTTCACCATCATTGGTTTCCCGATCTCTGGGGGAATGGGAGGTGTATGCTGTTCTCGATTGCGAATTTGGACGCGATCTCGGGCCGTGGATCGACGGGGGGAGCTCAACTGTTGGGCATCTGCGACCCCTATGTCCTATTTTCTTCCCAGATCATTTCATTCGACATTTCATTTGTCGTTACGAATGATTTCGACATGACTATAGTTTTATTTGGCATAAGTTTCGGCTTCGTTCGGCCTTCGTGAAGTCCTTCTTTCTGTGTTTGTGCTCTGGATTCTGGGAGTTTTCGACATCGCAATCTTGTCGCTTTCATTCACGTTATCTTTCTTACTCTCTTTTCCTAACTTTACCCACTTTTTCTCTCTTTGAAACTTTCCTAATCGTATTTTTATCGATATCCTTATCTTTCTACCGCTTTTGCGTTTGCTTCGCGATGCACGCTTACTGACTCCTTTCTCTTTCTTTGTCACATCTTGTGACTTCATAGCCGTTCCTTGCACAGGCCGAGAAGGAGAAGCTTGAGTACGAAGCAGCAAGGAGAATGTACGAAGAGGGAACCGTGGGCTTCGAGACGACCATCAGCTTCGATAACGCCGACTTTGCCTCGGGGTCGGGCTCGAACGCTGGTCAGGGCCAGTCGGGTTCGGGCAAGCGAGGTGGGAAGAAGAACACTGTTGCATTTCCTGCTGGTGCTGGGATGGGTGCAGCATTCGTGATGTAGTTTGAGGGTGAGATCGATGTGGACGCTGAGGGTGAAAGCGAAGACTTCACGACGGATGATGAGGCAATCCGGCGGAGGAGGATGTGAAATTCCTCGTTTTGCTACGCCATCCGACTCTTCACGCTTTCTCATGTTCCAGTCCTCGTCCCTCTGCGCGTCTTCCCCCTCCCTCTTTTTTCACTTTCATCGTCCTCTCCTTACTTGTGTTTATTCTCGTCGGCGGTGCAAGTTACTCCCGCTCGACTTTACACGAGACGTAATTCCCTACCACCAGCACCTTTACCTCGGGTCGCACTTTCGAAACTGGGACACTCTTCGGATTCGGATTCTTATCGAACCGAAGCTTACCCCTCTCTTCCAGATTACAACTTTCTCCTCCGTCCTGGCTCCCGTTCATACTCAGACTCCTCGTCCGCTCTTCGCCACGGCCGACGACAGCCGCGATCAGTTATGCGTATAGCCCAGACCCATATGTCCTGGCTCACCGCTGCCCTGTTGTTTCGTCATTCCCCTCTCGACGTAACCTAATACCCCACTCGCTCCATGCATGCACCCATTCTTCCTTCCACCCGACGACGCCTCCAGACTGATAGAGGCGTATCGATCGTACCTCGTGATACAGCGTCAGGCTCCCGGAGAGCTTCGAAAGCTTCGATTCAATGATAGGTCAAAGGGTTTACCTACGATACCCCTATCTTTCTTTCCTTCTCCCTTGTTGTCCTTCCCTCGCCTCCTCTTCCACTGAAGTACGTTGGCTTCGATTAGCCAATCAGCGCTTCTCGTCCCACTGTCGGAAGAAGGCTGTGAAGGTATTCATTGGGTCGTACTTTCCTCTCTTTGCTCGTTGACTCCTGTTGTCGCCCCGTACCCGTCTTTCTTCCCTTCATCCTCCCTTGCCCCCTCTTGGGTTCTCTCGGGATGTCGCGATGAATCAGAATCGCCGTCGGAGTCTGGGTTAGTTTATTGGACCGGTTTGGGGATCTCCTTCCCTCCAATTGTCTTCCTCTTTTTTTGGACACGTCTTCTGCTGTTCGATATTTGGATTGGATTATTCTCGTTTTACCCACCACCTGTCTCCTATGAATGGCCTTGCTCGAATAAGGGTTCATTCGGATCAGCCGATATGACTAAGTCGGTCGTATCTTGACTCCTCCTTTTTTCTTTTTCTTTCTAAACCCTACGAGTTATGGAACGTTTCGATGATATACTTTCTCCACTCTGTTCTTTACTTTTCTTTTCGTTGTTTACGACCGAGGTTCAGATTCATCTACTCCAAGCTAGAGATAGATGAAGAGCCCTTTTACGTTTGTCTTTCTTCCGATTGCTTGTGCAATCTCTCTATGCTAGCCTTTTTCTTCCTTCGTCATATTGAAATTGAAATTGTCTATCTTTTCTTTTTTTCCCCTTTTCTTTCGTTGACGTTTCAATCTTCAACTTCTACATGAATCATCCCAACCCCAACTCCGACTGCGCTAGTACATTCGCCGAGAATCCCTGTCTCTACGAATGGCCCGTGGATGTATTATCGTCCACTTCCTCACCCTCTGCTTCCCGCTCTTCTCCTTTCCCTTCTCCTTCACAGTTCGCGCCTTCAATTTCTTGATCGGTTACCCATTGTACAGGGACACTTCCTTTCTCTATCCTCGGCCCTGTTTATCCATTTAGACCTGGCCATTTTATCTTTAACCCTGTCATTATTCCCTTTATCTTTTTACGCCTTTGTGACTTGTCTGGTGAAGGAACAATGGCTGGTACATATACGGATCTTTTTCGCTTATCTCTTGTCGTGGATAAATGGGTTTCGTTCTCAATGTCGATGTCGTACATATGTAGCTTTACTTACTTTCTTTCTTTCTTGTCGCTTCGCTTGTCTCTCCCCACGATTATCTACGATTCATTTAATCGGCGCGTCGAGATGGCGTCGATGTGTATATACCCCTCTCTCTTTCTTACTTCTTTTCTGTCTTTTCGTTGCTACAATTGTTTCTTCGGGGTGACGACTGAAAGTTCATAGACACTATTTTATCTCTCCGCCGTCATCTCTCCAACCCCCGCCCTTTCGACGACATTTTCTCTTATCGGGATGTATGATATCTCTTTATCGGATGTATTTTTTGGCAGAAGATCTCTCGCTCGTGAATAGGATCAAATATGTATTATACTGGACATTTATTGGTGATTTAACGACTGAGTTTGAATCTTAATGAAGTTGTGTGTTACTTCTCATCGGATCGTTGATAGAATCGCTAAGGAGGTTGATAATGCGGTTCGAGAATCAGAATCAGATGTGACAATGACCGTGTTCGTGTTCTTGGGTTGTTCATTTTCTCTTTGCGGTTTATCACTGATATCATATCAGGTTCCGTCTCGGCCTAGCTGCATAGCTACAATTGCATACAATTGCAAAAGAATGGCCATCATTGATTTTTCAATTCGGAACACACCTCGTCGTTGAGGTGGCCGATATTAATTAACGCATCAACAGGCATGAGAAGCTCACGCCACGAGCATTGCCGAAAAAAGGTCGACCAAATCCCAAAAACGAAGAGAAGGAAGAGGAAAGGGGGATAAAGCATAGTCCGAGTCTGGGTGCTTCTTTCCAGCCTTCAAAGGTTTAAATTAGATTGCCCCCGAACTGGAAGGAAAAGAGGGAAGTAGAAAAGCCAAAGCCTCGAGGCGAGTTACCAGTGACACATGGCGCCAATCCCCGCCCCGAGGACGTTGTTTTTAATGATCGCATGCTTATTTATTTAAAAAATAACTCAAAAGCCATCAACGGTCCTAAACCTCGTGTTTATGTCTTGCTCTTCTTCGATCCCTCTGATTCTATGGTTTTGGTTTGAATTGAATTGATGACGATACCGAGTCGGGGAGGACAACGTGTTGGACACGCCCTCCTAGACTTGCCTCTCAAGGAAAGCTTACGTTGCCACCACCCCGGATAACGCCTCGTGGGTTGACTTTTGTAGTAAGTCTTCCGCATATGTGGGTAGGGAGAAAATGAATTATTGATGATCCTAATGCAGTCGGGAACCAGCATGGTTTGAAGAATCGGCAGAGAATCTGATTATGGGAACGTGTTCCCCGCAAGGGAGTGGGGTAAGGAGGGAGACGGTCAAAGTGTTTTAGGTGTTTGAGCTTCCTGCTCTGCTTACACCGGCCGCCTCTAGCATTGCCGCCCGTCGGTGAAATGGAGATGTGGTGCTACGCTTCCAGATAAGATTACGATGCGAGACCGGCGATTTCGATAAGAAGGCGGATCTGATATCTATGTCGTGATTTCTTGACGTGTTTGATGATGCTGCGCATTGAGATCTCACAAATATCCAAGAATGTTAATGGCGGCAATAGCGAGCGAGCATTGGCCGTCGACTATTGCGTTTCAATCGGAGGCAGTCGTAAGTGTACGACATTCCGTTTCAATTATTCAGGATGGGCCAAATTATTCAGCATCAAAGATTTGTATGGCTTTCCGCAACCCCTTTGTTTCCTGACATGTCAGATGCGGTTATGGTGGTGAAAAGCTCACGGAAGAAACGTACATGTATAACATTTGAAAGGGCTCGGCCGCCTACGACACATGGAAGACAAAGGCTCGATACAATCCAATTTTAGAAACAAGTCAGTCGGACTAGAAATCCTTCCACTCGTCCCAGTCATCGTTTTTCTTGGATGAGTTCGAAGCCGGGACCTTCGAATTCGCCGTAGCACCCGTCGCAGCCGAGCTGTTTAACCCCGCGACCGATGTGCCTTGGCCGAAGCCGGCTCCGGGACCGGAGTCCTCCAATCTCTCTCCCGCTGTAAAGTCGGTGAAGTCACCTTCTCCGTCATCGTACGCTTCCCATTCCACTGAATCGTGATGACTTGCTAGGGCTCCATATCCCTCTCTACCGCCCTCGTTCCCACCCACAATACCCCTAACATTATCGTATACGCCACCCATCTTGTCCGCTACGTCAACACCGAATTGAGATCTGCCCCACTGGTTTGCTTGCTCGCCTGCAGTACCAACACGACGGGTGGCTTCAGTCGCGTACCCTCGTATGCGAGCCTGGAACTCTGGATCCTGGACGCGCTCGAGTCCAGGTTGAATGACGTTCTCGGTAACGGTTCGGCTCGCACCCGCTAGAACAGAAGAGAAGAGCGACCATCCTTTACTGAGAGCGGCGCCCGGATTCTCCTGGAAGTCATTGAGCGTGGGTGCGTTGGCGCTTGAGATGCCGAAAGAGGGATGTCCCGAATTAGGTTGAGGTGATGTTGAAGGTGAAGGGGTGTTGCCAAAGCCGGTATATCGCCCACCTTGCGATGGAGGAAGATCGGCGGAACGGGAGGCATTTGCGGCTCCAAGAGAGGCAAAGAACGATTCGTTGGCTGCTTTCTGCGATCCGTCGGGATTGGGACTTGTTGACCCTGGACTACTGCCACTCGTAGGAGGCGGCGATGAGGGATTCTGACGGAGAGAAGAGCCGGTAGACGATCTGGCCGCTGCTCTTGACTTTCGGAGACCTTGCGCAGAAGATGGGCGGCCAGTGGGAGAGTTAGATGCAGGAGCGTTCCACTCCGGAGGCGGAAGGGATGGCTCCCAGTCCTTCCCTGCAAGCTCAGCATCGAGCTAGAAGAGCTTCAATGCTGATAAGCACCACAAAGCAACGAGTAGACACACCTTCTGTCTGTATTGAGTTGCAGCCCAACATGCATATCTTTCATTGATGTCGACCGCCTTCTTGTACCCTCCAACATCCTCTGGGGTATACTCCTGTACGAACTCGAGGAATTTGGCATTCCCACCCAACTGCACGTATGGAAATTAGAGCAGGTAAATGCTTAAATCGAATCATCCTCACTTTCATTCTACGTATCTGTTCTTCCTGCCACGTATCCATAGAGACCGAACGCACGAAACTTGAGCATATCAATTAAGATGTGCGAATGAAGATAGGACATCAATACCTAATATGCACACCAAAGCCTCTATGCTTTCCAGCGCAGTCTAAGCAGATGAAAGTCGCATTGCTTCAAAACCACCGGGGAATACATTAACCCAACGAATGCAAGACGCAACTATAGTGACCTGGCGAACCTGAGAGACGCCCATTGCGGATTCAAGTGTTCACAATCACAACACTTCTTGTTGTTGAGAGAGGCATCTTCAATGAGTAGTTGCAATTCCTTTCTCGATAACTTTTGGTCCATTGCGTTCTGCAGAAGGTTGTGATATAAGGGTCGTCGTCGTGGCCAGAGCAACAGCTTGGGACCTGTTCACTCGGGTTGTTTTTTGCGGACGCTAGCATGCCGTCGATCAACGGAGGCGGCTTTGGACTCCCTGCTTTCCGGCACTCTCGAATTCACCAGTGTCTCCCTCTATCCACCATCTCCTCGTAAACCGCGTTCTGTTATAGATCTCAGTCTCGTTTCTGTTGTACTATTGGCGCGTCAAATAAAATCTGATCCATGTGATCAACTCAGTGTTCCTGCTACAAGCGTCTCAACAACCAGTTGAGGTCTCGTATTAGAGCGACATCCTTCCGCAGTTGAGAGAGCTGGTTTGACGTTATCTTCCGATCTCGGTGTTCAACTCGAGACTGGCAACACATATTTGTGTCCTTTAACATCTCAGTGTGACTGCGCAATACCTTTGAAGGTGGTTGAGCTCATCTCATCTCGATGGGTGACGATAATGGCCTATCCACGTCCATGCGACGCCTTGTTGCAAACTCGTCGTCTTTCGATAATAATAGCATTGATATCGACCGCGAAACAAACTGACATGTACGTCTACAAAATTCCTTGTAGTTCATTGATATCAATTCTGATCATGTCGTGTGTGTCCTTGGCGCCTCCAAATGCAGCAACCGATCTTAGTACCTGATGCATTGGGTGAGGGTCTCAAGCTTCACGCGTGAAAGTATAAAGGTATTCACGGTGCTATAGCTTGTTGGCATACGCTCACTCACATGACAGCAAATACTTCTTTTATTCTTCGCGATGTCGCGTTCACAGTACCCCCACAAGAAGTGGCTGGATGGATAAAGGAAAGCATCGTACCAGGTTACCTATTGACTATTCTCGCATCTGCTCTTATTTACGATTCAAGTAAGCACGCTGTTACCCTATATCTTACCAGGTCCGTTCAACTCGATTTAGTACACACGTTTGAGAAAGAAGTATGTAAATTTGAGCACATCATTATTGTAATGACTCTGACTGCATCACTATCAGGTTAAATATTTCTGGGTATATTCTTTGACTTCAACGTCGTATATCTGTGTAATATACCTCTGCTCAGTCTTCTCCGCTGAGTGCGACGAACATCATATACTTTCTAGTAAGTGATGTAATACCCTTATCTTCCAATACATTTCTGATGATACCATAGAACCGTTATATTGGCATAATTGGATCAATACTACGTATATTTGGTATGTCATTGTGGTGGAAGATTAATTCACATAAGTAACTGGCTGCTCAGAAGCGTCTAACAATGCAACATTATCCGAGTCAGTTCTTGAATAATTAGGCATTTTCCTGGCTAATTAATGTCAATAGGTGTATGCTCCTCAAGGCCACAGGCTGAAAAATACCGATTCTGATCCAGTTGCGTTAGGTAAACTATACACGTGGTTGCCTAGCTTATCCTGTGAGCAAAACTTATTTCTATACGAAGTTCAATACTGAAATGAACGACAGACACAATAACCATCATAACAATTGATTGTAAGGGCTTCAAAATGTTGGTATAAAATGCTTATAGCCATAGTCAGATATCTTGACGATCAGGGTTCTGGCTTTGTACGGTAATGGTATGCTTCCACATTTAATCAATAGCGCTCGTTCACGCTCTACGCAACAGAACGAAATATATCGATCATCCTTTACGCCCTCGTAAGTATCGAGGCAGCCATGAAAGTATCTTTGATGGTATATGGTACCTTGGTTAGCAGTAGTAAGTACGCATTATTTTGAAAAGCGAACTTTGTTAAGATCCTCGATAGTCGTTGTTGCTGGTTTAGCAAATGATGCTACATCTTGTGCCGTAGCCTCTTCTTCTCCACAATGGGCATATCTTCTCGATTGGTATGTTGAGTTTTTTTTTGTTATCCATGTCACTGATCAAAATATTCAGGGGGCTTCCTATGGTGTTCGGTTTAGTGTTGCTGGTCTTGGCTCTGATCAAGGCGGCTGGTTACTGGAGGCTTAGGAAATTCGAGGGATCCAGGCTCCTCAAAGTCCTTATAACCGACCAAATTGTATATTTTGCTGCGTGAGTTATTTTTTAAAATTTAACGAGGTCTCTGTTAACCACTGGCAAAGGGCAATATTATGTTCGATTTTTGCGATAGTGAGCGATATGTCCAGCATTTCTGAACAATTCGCAGCGCAAAACGTGATAAATGCCTTGGGAAATCCGACGCTTCTATGCATCCTTGGTAGTAGGATGTTCTTTAATCTGAGAGAGGCAGGAGAGGCTGGTGTCAATGAAGGAACAAATGTAGGTTCCTATCGTTCCACGACCAGTAGTATTGGTTTTCAAGAGCCAAATGATGGAGAAGAACAGTGCGTTCATATCTTCCAAAGCGCCTTTGAGGCTAACATTGTTATTTACAGACATTCGCGGTCGGATAGCGATGTATTTACGGAATCGGCATCAACCCACTGGGATCCATATGTGGTGTCTGCCCCAGAAGTTTGACCAGTCTCTGAAGGTTCGTGTGGTGTTAGATGCGAGTTGACGAACTCATGGCGACAGATCTTTTCTACTCATTATTCTGTTCTTGCTTTCTGTATGCATTGGGTCTAAAGGATCTATTCTATGACATCTCTTTATCCGGGCAGAAAGCCTTATAGTGTATCCCTTTTCCTTACAATGTGCACGGTACGCAGTCCTGATGTGCGTTCAAAATATCTCATTGATATCTACCTTTTTATCGCTTCTGGGCCCGAGCCGCGTCATGTTGCAGTGTTCAAATCCTTAGTCTCCATACATTCAGGATAGAAATTATTGAGGCATATTAATCGGAACTACACATGACACAGGAACTCAAAAGAACTTTAGTGTAGGGTGAACATATGTTGCGTGGCAAAGTCAAGCTTTATGTCGCTTTTTATTCCTTAAGACATTCCCATAGCGGCGATTGCTCCGTTCCTCGCTCCAACCAAGGTCCACTTTATATATTCATCAGTCCTTCCATTGCGCCACGGGTAGAGTACCATAGTTTGTCGGACACAATTACGGCGAGAGATTTGCCTTCGTGGGTACTTTGGCATTATTCATGGTACCTGAAGTGGGGTTCCCCTTCGGAGCCGCACTCGACGTTGGGACGGGTACGGGAATGCGCAGGCGTGCAACCATTTTCTGATGCGGCGCACCGTCTTCTTCATGCTCAGGTCCCTGTTTTCAGAAAAGGGAAGACCGGCGTGAGATGGATGTTTTTGAGGGTTAGAGAAGCAGAGACTGGGGTCCTGAGATGCAGAGCGGTGCAATGAAAGGAACTTTGGATAATAGGGTGAAAGGATGCTTATTGAAACTTACTTCAGATGTATAACCGTATCTGCGCATTATTTCCGAAACAATCGGTAAGATAAGAGGTTAGTACATCATAACTGATTGTATCTGTATTACTTGAAAGGAGACAGATGGCCGTATTTGATGATATTGCGACATTGAAACACTCCCGTTTAGATGGTAGTATTATATCAAAGGTGTTTGAAGCAAAGGCAGGATCACAGGAACTGAAAAACACTACATGTCTTTTTGCCACGGCAGTGCACTAGATTGCAAGGATCATACTCACTTTGAATAAAATCCTTTTGCATAGATCTGAGAATGTGCATGAACTCGAACCTCTGTCCCTGGTGGTGCCCCTCGCTGTGCAGAATCGCATATGACCCAGTTGTGTAAGTGAAGTACAAGTGCACCTCCAAGACGGTATTTCCTGTATTCTTTCACAACGACGAGTCGGGAAAGCTTGTAGTATCCGTCTAGGCGGATGGCTCGAATCGTACCAATAGGACGGAGCGAAGGGAGAAGTCGCATGAGGAAGTGGATGCCACAATCTTCATACCTGACACCCATCAGTTCGGCACATCGAGCACAAACAAGACTTCTTGATCATTCCCTTACTCGTCCAATTCCCCTTCCGATGGGAACCCTTGCTCGTCTGAGAAAACTTCGAGTCTGAGATCATAGCACTGTTGGAAGAGCTTTTGTCGACCGGGTTGACCAAGTTGGGGAAGAACAACGATGTCGTAGTCATGAGGGTTTCTTGTTTCCATTGTTACTAGCGTTACTTGGAAGTTACCTGTGTCCAGCAAGCTAAAATAAGTTGTCGAAACGAAGATAATTTGTGCATCAGTAGATTGGAAAGTCAGTGCATTTCGATCTCACGGAACTCACGGCAATCACAATTGGGGACTCCGA
This sequence comes from Hymenochaete sp. R1, assembly GCA_019400425.1. Lineage (NCBI taxonomy): Eukaryota > Fungi > Basidiomycota > Agaricomycetes > Hymenochaetales > Hymenochaetaceae > Hymenochaete > Hymenochaete sp. R1. The sequence goes on from JAFREE010000018.1 coordinate 262,360, forward strand.
TGTACAGAGAGAAAAAGAAAGAGGTCGGCGAAATAACCTTTTAATCCCAAATATTACTTGTGGACTTAAACGGAGATGCTACACGGAGTGCCCTAGTAAAAGGCGAGGGCATTAAAGTGCTTGTTGCGTCTCCGTCCACACTCCTATATCGAGGAACAAAGGACGTCGGAGGCCACAGAAAGAGTTTTTGGTCAAGCAACGGGGCGAGTGTGGAGTGTGGGAACCACTGTCCAGATTGGAGCTGATCGACGTCAGAGATCATCAGCGCACTCGCTCTTTGGACACGCCCGAACCTGTTCAACCTCTCACTCAAGAGTCCTTTACCAACTCATTTCATCCTAAGTCATCAACACAGTGCCTGGCTCTTTCTCCGAGCAGAGGACAACCATGGCCTCCATAGCAGCCTCCGTGCATTCGCCATTCTCGGCCGCGCACCGTTTCTATGTCAAATCTCTCTACAAGCGCTTTCTTAAGAACGAACTAGACTGGACGGTCAATCGCCAGGTCTGGCGATGGAAAGCAATGCAAATTCGCGCCGAGTTTGAGGCCAACCGGTGAGCAATGGCTGTCGCCTACGGCGTTGTCTCCGCGTTAGCTGATGACTTTGTATTTGACTTGCTATGCATATCGTTTAGGAACGTGCATGACCCTCGTGCACTGGCGGTTATTTTGACCAAGGCCGAGGAAGAGTTGGCTTCGAAGCTGCATCCGGATCCTTACACTGGTGTGTTCCAATGTGTACATCATATTATTAACAAAGATGATGCTCAACTTCTTTTTTTAGCCCCCTCGTCGCCAGGCGGAACCAAATGGTACGTCACACTCTGTCCGTACGCTGAACAGTATGTATTGATGGTGGATGGGTTCTTTCAGGGAACGCAACATACCGGTACGTTCAGTTCCCTCAACCGCTGCATCAGTGGCTTAAAAAATTCTATAGCCCAAGATGGGTCCAATCTACGATCATCTGTCGGCGGATGCCCATCATTAGATTCTATATCAGGAGTTACATCCTTCAATGATACTATGAAACCCAATTCACTGCGTGAATCCGAGAAAACACTGCAAGAAACTCAAATCGAATGACCCTTGTTTGCAAGATTAAGTTTCGACTAAGTGGCAGTTGAAGCACACATTATTTATTGCAAAAAAGCAACTTCATGGACTATCGCCCAGTGTTTGCGAGGAAACCATTTTGCACGATTTTCTTTCAAGGGTCTCGGAAACACCTACAATGAACACGTTTTACAGCCCGGTCCCCTCTGACGTGTGTCCCTATCATGTTTCTGCCTCTCATATGAACTAATATGTTGATTAGATCAAGGCTGTTTAGCATGGAGACTTCCTTTCCACATGAAGATCAGTTTATATTTGTCTATTGAGCCTAAACACGCACTCGTAGCAGTGCATTCCATGCTAGGGGAAGGTGTTGTTCGCTATTCGAAAATAGACCGTTGGAGCGAGAGCACCGAAGTTGATCGAGTATCTCAAATCACAAGGAACGACAGGCCCCCGCAACACCATCAGAGTTCATCCGCATGAAAGTCGCTGATCTCCCCGGATGTATAGGTTTTGACGTTTTCCAAGAACACTACTTGAGATAAGAACGCGGGTAGCGATCGCTGGAGATACCGTCAATCAGCCTCTCGCACCGGTATAAATGGGTTGGATTTCTTGCTATTTTTCTTTACCACAAACATGCTCCCTAACTCATCTATCTCTGTGCGAGATGTCACTGATTTCGTTCCTCTCGATGAGGTTTCCGACTTGGTGGACGAGTTAACTCTTCAAGGCTATCTTTCTGCTGTCTTGGCAGCAGCTATATGCTACGATTCTTGTGAGTATCTGTCTCTCTAATTCAGTGCTTCATCACTTCTGGCTCAATTTTGAAGTATGCACCCTTGAAAAAGAAGTAAGCAAGAATTGCTGAAATGATCCTAAAGATCTCACATATTCGTCACTAGATAAAGTATTTCTGGGTACGTCTATCCACCATTCGGCGTACAGTGCTATGGTACGATGTCATAATTAGTATGCCCCTCTGAATATGACCAAGGTCATATATTTCACGGTGAGTATTAAATTCTGATCAGCATCTTGTACAAAGCTAAAGTTCGACTAAGAATCGCTACATTGGCATCATTGGAGCAATATTGAATATTTTTTGTGGGTTCGTACGGGCTTAGATTTCTTCCTCGCTGACAGTCAGTCTACAGGGAATGATTTGAATGCAACGCTGGTCGAGTAAGTCTTTCAATCCGTCATCTTGTTCTGAAGGTTGAGGTCTTTGTCGTAGATGTAAGCTTACTTTTTCTCCGAAGATGGCATCAGCGTCAATATAAGATCTGGGTTTAGGCAACTTGTTCGGCTGGTTTCCTGAAATATCCTGTGAGTCTTTCTGAGTTGCCTTCCCCTGTGCATGTATTGACCTGTTACAGATACAATCACCATTATCACCATCGATTGTACGAACTTATGATATAGCGATTGGAAGTGCTGATCACTCACATCAATAATAGATATTCTGACCGTCAGGGTCCTGGCCCTGCACGACAATGGTAAGCAAGCCCTGTTGTCTCGCATCTGCTAGTCTGACACGTTTAACTTCAGAAAAGAAAGTGGCAGTAGTGTTATTCACTCTCTTAGGCATCGAAGCAGTCTCAAAGACGTTCTTCATGATTTACGGCACTGTCCTAGGAAAAGGCAAGAATCGTTTCTATTGACAGCCTTATGAAACTTGACAATCATTGGTAGTCGGAGTCATTGGTATGACCCATGATGCCACTTCTTGCGGTGTCACTTCTGCAGGCCCCGCATTTTCCTACATCTTTGATTGGTATGTTGGAACCGTCTCGAACCAATCGTAAGGTATTGATGACATGCTCTAGGGTTCTGCCTATGGTGTTTGGTCTACTATTGTTGATCCTGGCACTAACTAAAGCCATCGGGCACTGGAAACTGCGCGGGTTCCGTGGATCACGACTCCTCAAAGTACTTATTACAGACCAAATTATGTATTTTGCTGCGTGAGTCTCTTCCACACATAGTTGATGAAAGACCTCTCACCCTGTCTATCACTCCCAAAGTGCGATCATGTGTTCAGTTTTCGCCATATTGGACGATGCATATGACGGGACCCAAGTTTCAGCCCAAGCTCTTTTAGGTGTCACCGGCAACCCGACGTTATTATGCATTCTAGGGAGCAGGATGTTTTTCAATCTTAAAGAAGCGGGAGAAGCCGGGCTCAATGAAGGGACGAACGTAGGTTCCCATCGATCTGCCTCTAGTAGCATTCACTTCGATGGCATAGACAATCCTGGGTATCGGTAAGTTATTCCCCATGATTAGGAAGTCATGGTTGAACTTAAAATTCGGAAATAGTGCTTCGCAATCGATCGATGATTGTTTGGTCAATTTTACTTCCGCTAGCACTGGATCTGTATCTATTGTCGATGTTTGATCGAGAACTACCGATCGTTTCAATGGTCAAAAGTAGCATGCTTGCCACGGATCATTTGCGTGTTCCTCATAACCGATTGTCCTGATACATGGCATTTTCAACTACAATCCCATGATATTGTTAAGCTTTAGGACTGTACTTGCCCTACTTGCCTTTAGATTTGTGAAGCCTAAAATTGCTACGAAGTGGCAGGTTGCACAAAATCTCCAAGCGCGTTACAAAGGAGCTCACTGATTAGTCTCAACAAAACAACGAGTTTGTAGTGCGTCAACAGGTTGAGCTGGGATTCTCAGCAAATCAGGAATGAGTTTCTTAATAACACAATATACAGTTACATGCAAGACAAAAAAGAAATACATATTTACTAATAAAAAAGTAGTGTCCATTGCATTTGCTTCTACTCCGAGTCTGAGTCGCTCGAGACGGCGTATCCTTCAGCCTTTCGAAATCGTTTCCAATATTTGTGCTTCGATTCGAGCGTGTAATAGCCATTCTCGTCGAAGTCCTCGTCAACACCAAGTCTGTATTCGGTTGCTTCCTCGACCTCGAACTTCAGTAAGCACTTCATTGTCCTCTTGTTGTAGTTAACGTTCAAGGAAATGATTCGGAGCGCGACGAGACCAATTTTTTCGTTCGGGTTAAAGATCGGGTTTCCACTGGAAATCGAGTAGATTCCTATGTGATGACTGTTAAAGAAGATTTTTCAAAGCAAACTGAGATAGCGTACGCGTATGATTGTCTGTCCATCGATAACCTTTTAGCTCGCGAAACTTCGTTTCGAAGATTTGTGGGATCTCGTCCTCTGCCTGTGAAACAATCATATATAACTGTAGTAATGCACGACCATTACTAAAACTAAGCTTACGAATTGTAGGACAAATGTATTTTCGTTTAGACGCCTCTCATAGGTGGGTAATACCTCGTCTTGCTCAAAGATGGCTGAGAACTCTTCGGGATTCATGACCTCGGAGATCTTGCAGATTTTAGGCTTCCCGCCCTTAAATTTAAATTTATCTGTCTTCAACTCCGTCTGTGCCCTGGGGGAAAAACCAGATGAGATGAAAGTTAGTAACCGTAGCAGGAAGCTCACTTTGTCAGGATGTATTCGCGAATGGCATCGATCGTATACGGGACTGTCGTTGAACTCGGTAAGGTATCCCAAACAGTTTCAGACACGTTACACGACGATTCGGCAACTGGTGAAGGACTAGATAGTCGCGGCTTCTTGGCCGGAGGCTGCGAGCGAAGCTGCCCTTCGAGAGCTTCACAGACATCTTCGAGCTAGAACGAGAGGAAAGACGCGTAAGATTCTCATCTAGGAAACTTCGAGAAGCAGATCTTACTTGCATCACCCTCTTCCGTAGAGCATTGACTACCTAAACGAAAAGTAAGTAAGGTTCCAATGTCTGTCATTTGATTATCATACCTCTTGAGTCGCAGGGAGTTCCTCGCTGTTCAAATTTAAAACACCTTTTTCATATTCAGTCGAATGCTTGATATCCTGACAATCCAATCATACTCACCGCCTTTGTCCGTTAAAGCAACACGTTTCATGGTGTCTTGCTTTATTTTGCCGTTACTGATAACAAAGCACCCGGACCTTTCTTGCGGCTCGCGCATAAACGCGGAGTTTTGGGTAGACTTTAGCATTATGATGACGAATGTGATCGAGAATGAGCGTATAGATTTTTTGGTGATGAAGGGGTATCAGTGCAATGGCTGCTTTTAAGCATGGTGAGGTTGTGGTTGAAGCGGAAGTAAACGCATTCATCGCGACTCGCCACGACACGCCGAGACTCATTCGACGGTTTTCGCCGAAGCGCTCGCTGGGCGCCCACCTATCTAATGAACACGCGCCGAGTCCGTCGATTTTCCGAGTCTTTCGACATTCATCTAACGCTTGTCTTCCTATCCCAAACAACTTGAATGCTCACAGTGCATGTGATTGCTTTCCTCAACACCTTTTGGCAAGACGATGGTTTTCTTAGGTGCTTTGTTTGTCTCAACCTGTCGCTGGCGGTATCGATCAGCGAATTCAAGCGGACGGTCAGATTCCCCAGCTCCAGCGTCTGAACCGTCGTTGACCGCCGTGAGCGTCCACTGCTTTCGAGGTCGGTGCGTATCATTGTATCATTTCATCCTGGATCAAATCAGAAAGAATATGTGTGCACCATGTCGAACCGTGGGTCATTCTTCGTTGGGTCACAATGAGCGGCTCCTTCCCGTGATGTGATTATTGCAGCAGCATTCGTCTGAGCCCTCGGTTTTACAAATTCATGGACGATAGGTTTTCCTTTTTTCCTCCGAAGTGCGCTGTAAGCCCTGAACTTTGCATACGTACCGTTGCCGTCAAGTTACTGATAGCATCCGTGAAGTGAGTAAACCTTATTTCAGCCGGTTCTCTCATGCCTGTGGTGATGTGAATCGCCATATCCACAAGGGTATCTGAATGCAACGAAGTCTTCTTTCCCTGGTCGTTGATGGCAGAGTTGGTGATTGTTCAAACGTGTCCCTTCAAAAGATGACAGCATACCGCCCGCAGCTGGCTTCTGACTTGATAACCTCCATCATGCTACTTGACTCCTCCATTACCTTCCGAGATGTCGCTGGTGACATTCCTCCAGATGAAGTGTCAGAGCTGGTGAAGCAAACTGTTGTTGGGGGATATCTAAATGCTGTCGTTGCGTCTGCACTCATTTACGATTCTGGTAAGTGCCGTTGTCTTTGGTAGCTGGGTTGTCTGATCGGCTTCAGTCTGCACATTTGACAAAGAAGTACGTGAACATGTTCGCTCATTCCTCTAGTTCATCTAACATAAACCTTTCTGGCAGGTTGAATATATCTGGGTACGGTATTCTGCAACTCAGCTTATTTTAATCATTGATGTCAATGATATCAGTGTTCCCCTTTGAACGCGATGAAAATTATATATTTCTTGGTAAGCCTCTTGACAGGATTTCTTTCTTCTTTAACGCTCATGCAAGGTGCAGAATCGCTATATTGGCATTGTCGGATCGGTGTTACGTATGCTTGGTATGCAAATATACTGCGAGGCTCGTGCAGGTGAATGATACCAAATTCGCAGATGTATCCTTCAATGCCTCTTCGGCCGAGTAAGCGAGTAGATTTCGATGGAACAGTATTTTTGCTCACATTGTACTTTTGAATTTCAGGTGTATGTTTTAAAAGGCGTGAGTATGGGCAATTTTAGGGCTCAAATCGTCTTTCAGGTAAATTATACTACTGGTTACCCAGCCTTTCTTGTGAGTCAAGCATGAGCTGTGTTCCTTCATACGTTCTGAACATTTTACTAGACTCACTGACTATTATCACTATCGATTGTATGGCTTGTCATTCGCTTCTACTGTTTCTGGTTCCAACCACCTTCCTTAGATATTTTGACCCTCAGAGTTATGTCTCTGTATCTTAAAGGTCGACGCTTCCACCATTTCCACAGCGCTTGTTTCTCAAACAGATAACAGATAAACGTCAGGCAATACTTCTTTATACCCTCCTGGGCCTCGAAGCTACCGCGAAACTCTCTATAGTAGTTTATGATCTACTATCCGAGGGTCGTAAGTGAATTCTTCATTCATAGCTGCTTTCCGTTTATAAGCATAGATAAGTCACTATTGGTGGTCTGGGGAAGCACACCACAGTATGCTCCGCGTCGAACGTCACCCCGAAATTTCTCCTTGTTCTTGACTGGTACGTCAATGATTTTTAACCTAACTACATCATCCAATGTTTTCTTAGGGGGATCCCTGTCGCATATGGCGTATTGCTCTTGGTCCTAGCCCTAGTGAAGGCAGTTGTTTTCTGGAGACTCAGGGCTTTCCACGGCTCGAGGCTTGTTAAAGTCCTTATAACGGATCAGATACTGTATTTCGCTGCGTGAGTCTCCACCACCCCCAATGACAATGTACTGAACATGGTTTAAAACCAGTGCAATAATGTCCTCAGTCTTCGCTATAGTTGATGACACGTCTACATCGACTCAGGCTGCAGTGCCGTATATATTAAATGCCGTTGGAAACCCCACGTTTTTGTGCATCCTCGGCAGTCGGATGATCTTTAACCTGAAGGAAGCTGCAAAAGCGGGCGTCAATGGAGGAACGAACCTCGGATCTTATCGTTCTACCGACGATGAGAGTATTCAGTTCGGTGCCCCAGATAATGAGGAGTCTTGGTGCGTGATATCTCGTTATTAATTAAATTATGACCAAAGACATTGAATGCAGGATCCCTCAAAGCTCTGAAAGCATCAAGCCCCCATCCTGACGATGAGCGTTCAATAATTCCAACTGCCTATCGTTCATCGAGTGTCATACTCATCATACTCAGCTTTTTGTCCCCTTCATATTAGTCTGTTTGAGTTGCTACGTTCTTGAGACGATGATAAAGGATGTCTATTTGATTTGTAAGCAAAGCCCTAAAAACTCCGT